>JAHLSL010000046.1:9998193-10018383 GCA_025920805.1 Petroica traversi | reverse complement strand
TTCTTTTCTTTTCTTTTCTTTTCTTTTCTTTTCTTTTCTTTTCTTTTTCTTTCTTTTTCTTTTCCTATTGTGTAATATTCTTTTCAGTGAGAAAAGTTTTCTTGAGTTTTAGAAATTTCATACTTATATAAATATTGTTTACTTTCTTTTAAGTAGCATGGATGACACAGTTAAATGTTTCAGGGAACAAACCTCTCAGAAATAGAATTTGTTTTTAAGCTTTAAGTGGATAACACAGGTTCATAAAGTTGATCTTAGAAGAACAGCAGAAATACATCAGACATTATCTATTACAAAACACACTGTAGAATCTGCTGCCTGCTTCGAGTGATTAGTTTCAAAGAGATCATGGCATACCATTCAAAATATGAATGTGGAGTGACACTGCTTTTGTATATACTTCTGTTTATATTTTTATTTATAGTTATTATATTTTTTATATTAATATTTATTATTTATAGCAGAATATGTGAGAGATAAAGTTTACTCCCAGATTTGCCTTTGAATAGATGAGTAGAGATGAGTTCCTGTAACAAGTGAAAGCAAAGCAATTCAAATGCCTAATGGCATATCTCAGATTGCAAAGGAACAGATATGCCAAAATGTAAAGACAAATACTTCTGATTCAAAATTCATGTTAATAGTCAAAGCCTATCTGATCTTGTTTATTAATCAGAAATTATTCCACACATTCCCAGTAAATTATTGTAGTGGCATACAACCAGCTGATAGGTGAAAACACTCCTCACATTTATATTCTCTTTAAAACCTCTCTGAGTGCTTCAATGCAGTTTATTTAAAAATTGTTGTACTGTACCTTTCCCTACAGCTGTATTCCCTATGCAGTTTAAAGAGAGTCTGTGAGAGGGGATATTCTCATCAAGGATGAGGGAAAGGCTGAAGTACTTCATGCCTTCTTTGCCCAAGTCTTTAACAGAATTACTGGTTATCCTCAGGGTAACCAGACCCTGAGCTGATAAACAGGGATGGGGAGCAGAACAGGCTTCCTGTTAGTGATCTGATGAGCCACTTAGACACCCACAGGTCTTTGGGGCTGGATGGGGTTCACCCAAGGGCACTGAGGGAGCTGGAGAAGAGCTCCCTAAGCCATTCTCCACCATTTACCACCAGTCTTGGTTAATCAAGGACATCCCTGATGGCTGGAGGTCAGAAAGTGTGATGCCCCTCTACAAGGAGGGTGGGAAGGTGGATGTGGGGAACTACAGCTTTGTCAGCCTGACCTTGGTGCCAGGAAAGGCTATGGAACAGATTTTCTCGAGGGCTATCATGAAACACATGCAAGACAACCAGAGTATCAGGCCCAGCCATACTGGTTAAGGAAAGGCAGGCCCTTCTTGCCCAATCTGATATCCTTTTATGCCCAGGTGACTTGCCTAGTGACTGAAGGAAAGGCTGGGGGTGTTGTCTACCTGGACTTCAGTAAAGCCTTTGATACTATCTCCCACAGCACTCTCCTGGAGATGTTGGCAGCCCACGGCTTAGACATGTGCACTCTTTGCTGGGTTAAAAACCAGCTGGATGTCTAGGCCTGGAGAGTGGTACTGAATGGAGTCATATCCAGCTGAAATATGGTCACTACCGGGGTTCCTCAGGGCTTAGTATTGGAGCAAGTCCTGTTTAATATCTTTTCTGATGAGCTAGATGAGAGGATCAAGTGCACCCTCAGTAATGTCATAGACAATAGTAATTGGGCTGTAGTGTTGATCAGATGGAAGGAAGGAAAGCTGTGCAGATGCATCTGAACAGGCTGGGTTGATGACTGGAGGCCAGTGGCATAAGGTTCAACAAGTGCTGGGTTCTGCACTTGTGTCACAACACCAGTCAGCACTACAGGTTGAGGACAGTGTCTGAAAAAGTGCTCCATGGAAAAAACCCTGGGGGTGCTGGTCGTCAGGTGGTTGAACATGAGCCAATGTGTGTCCAGGTGGCCAAGAAGGCCAGTGGCATCCTGGTCTATACCAGCAGGACCATGACAGGGATTGTTTGTCTGTTTTTGGCATTGGTGAGACCACACATCAAGTGCTGGGCCCCTCACTACAAGAAGGACATTGAAGGGCTGGAGTGAGTCCAGAGAAGAACAGCAAACCTGGTGAAAAGTCTGGAGAACAAGTCCTGTGAGGAGCAGCTGAGTGAGCTGGGGGTTTTTAGCCTGGAGAAAAGGATAAGGCAGAACTTATCACAGTTTATGACTCCATGGAAGGATGTTGTAGCAAGGTGGAAGTCAACCTCTTCTCTCTGTCAAACAGTGGCAGGGCAAGAGGAAACAAACGGTGCCAGGGGAGGTTCAGGTTGGTCAGTATCAAGAATTTCTTCACTGAAACAGTGGTTAAACATTGGAATAGGCTTCCCAGGGAAGTGTTGGAGTCACAGTACTTGGAAATGTACAAGAAATGTCCTGGTGTGACAATTAGTACCATGATTTAGTTGGTACTGTGGTATTTGCTCAATGACCTTGGAGGTCTTTTCCTATTTAATGTGTCTGATTCATTATCTTCTTTTTCTCTATCTCACTGAAACTTTAATTTTCTTTTGGAAGAAGCCTTTTATGTGCAAGTGTTAAACAATATCTGTTTTGACACATTCATGTACATTGTGGTTTCAGCTTGATTTGGAAGCTTTAACTACACAATGAGAAGTATGAAATAGTTTTATAACACTTCCTTGTAAATATCATACCTAATATTCCTGGCACTTAGAAAAAGATGCAGAGTTTCATTTTGCAATGTCTTTTTCCTCCTGACAAATATCTTACCTTAATATGTTAAAGTACTGTAGATTTGATTGTCTCATAGTCTTAAGAATGAAAAACAGCAAACCCCACACCAACAAAATACACAGATATGGTATTTATGTAGACTTATGTTTTAAAGCCTTTTGCTAACTGAATTTATGAAGATTATTCATTTTGAAGCCACACCAGTGGCTTCAAAAGCAGCCCTTGTACTCTCTTCCTAACTGTATATAAATGATAGAATCCTGTTCCAATGTACCTCCAGAAAGCGTGCATGGCAGCCATGCTGACATCAGCACAACATCTGGGATAAATCTGTTGGTACCTGTGAAATGATAAAGTTAGCAATGTGAAGCGGCAGCTCTGTCTCCTGGTACATGGGTAGTCCTCAATGGAAAATCTGCAAATTGAATCTCTGGGCATTTTCCTAATTCTCTCATCACTGTTTTGTAACACTGGGGGATTAAAATGTGCCCAGTGGCTTGGCACTATCCATCATCCAGACGGTGTATAGTTGGGAATGACATAGGTTTGGTGCCCAAAAGCACTGTCTGACTAAAATAGAACCTGGTTTCCATTCATCAAATTCTTAAAGCATTATCTCCCACTTACTGAGCAGGTGGGTGAAGTATAGAAAAACCATGGCACAATTTCTGTGGTAGTTGTATTTTTTGTTGTATTATAAGTCCATATAAATCACTTTCATCTCTCAGTGTGTCAGGAACAGGTGACAGTAAGATAGGTTGCCAGCACAGCCATTTGAACTTAAAATCCACATTTACCACCATTACATAGGTACTATAGGAGTCAGAAAAATAACCAAAGCAAGAGTGGGAGAACAGACATTGGAAGCTGCAACTTCTTAGGAATGTTTTTCTTCAAAGTAGCAGAAAATTATTAGCACACTTTTTGTTGATAAAGAAATTCTCCAAGCCAATATTTTACTAACAACAATTAATCTCTTCTTGGTTAGAATACCCAAGATGGAGGTTATTTTAAACTGAAACATATTATTTTTTGGTAATGACAGTAATTTGTAAAACTCATACTTGTAATGGTTTTTCAGATTTTGGTTTGTTTTGTTTTTACCTGTGTAGATAATCACTTTTCAGCTGCAACTACTAATTTGCATCCTGTAAAATTGTTACTTCCATAGGCCAGGTGGTTTCAGTAACATGTCAGCCCTTATTACCTGTCCACAATAGCAGAATGACAGATCAGTTGAGGTCAGAGCAGTCTCTGGAGGTCAGGTACTCCAACTCCCCTGTGCACGTCCCTTGACCAACTACAGCAGGTTGCTTAGGGCATGTCCTGCTGGGTGCTGAATAACTCAAAGAATATCTGCACACATCCTCTCTGGACAACCTATGCTGGTATTTAACCATCCTCATGAAAGAGAGTATTCTTAATGTTTAAATGGCATCTCCTATATTTCTGTAAAGCCGATTTCTTTTTGTTCTTTCATGAGGAGCCACTGAGAAGAGTCTCCTTTACTGACTCCATCAGGTATTTATATACATTGATAAGATGCTCCATGAGGCTTCTCTGCTTAAGCTTAAACAGCCTCTGTCCTAACCAAGTCTGTCAATCTTTCCTCATATGAGAAATGTTCTAACCACTTTATTGTCTTTGCTGGACTTGCTCCAGTACATCTGCATCACTCCTGTACTGGGAAACCAAGACTTGGACCTGACACTCCAGGCTTGTCTCACTAGGGTTGACTCAGAGGGGAAGAATCATCTCTCTTGAAGTTCTGGCATGGCTCTTCCTAATGCAGCCCAAGATACTATAATGTTGCTGGGTTGTATTTAATCTGTTGTCCGTGAGGACCACAGGGTATCTTTTTTCAAAGGCTGCTTTCAGTCACCAGCCTAATCTGGTTCATGGGGTTATTTCTCCCCAGGTGCAGAATTCAGCACTTTAACCTGCTGAACTCCATAATGTTCCTATCAGTCCATTTCTCCAGCCTATTCAGGTTCCTCTGACTGGCAGCACAATCTGTTGGTGTTATCAACCGACCCTCATGGGTTTTTATCAGATGAAAATTTTAAAGTTAATTTCTATAAGTATTCCTGTATGCAACTTATTTTTTTTACATGAGCAGTCACAATCATAAAACTGAATAGCATTCATTCCCCCCAGTGGGCAACACAAAAGAAGCATTGTGCGACAATTTTTTTAACATTCTGACAGTCAGCCACAATGGAAACTGCCTTGTTCTCCTGTGTTAACTATTAACCACCAAGCTGTGAGTTGCTCTTCCATGGATTTTTCCCTCCTTCTTCTTGTTCAGCAGGAGTATTTGCAACAGCTATACAGTTTTACCATTCTGAATGAATTCAGTCTATTTTCTATAAATATCCCCAGTGCTCTTGGTATGTGCATGTTCTAGTGATCAAGGACTCTATCCAAATACATTAAAAACATAAAAATGAAACACATTTGAACATATTTTCTTACTTTTGTACTAAATAGAAGGTTAGAAAATCAAAAACCACATTATTTACATTTCATATTGTCTTTGATTAGAAGTCGCCTATATAGAAAGAATTACCTCCAGACATATGAACAAATTCTATACAAGCCCTATAACTGACGTTTGCCAAGCCGTGCTCTTGCCATGTCTCATCCATTAGGTCTTTCTCTATGGTGGTTTCTGGGTGGTGGTTCTGTGCTCTCTATTGGGATAATCTTGTTTCCCATCACTTGCACAATATAGAGAAGTTGTAATTGCAGGGATTTCAGTAGGCACATTCCTGTTTTATACTGCAGTTGAATGTCCTTGTTCAGGCCCAGATCAGCAGGAGAGGACATGGCCAAGATATTGTGTTATTTAGTACCACATTGCATCATTTCTGGGGCAGGGGAGGGAGAAGGGACCCTCTCTCTAGCTCTGAGAGGATGCTAACCCTTTCAGGTGGAACAAAGCGTAGCAGGGTGGGGAATCTATTGTCCATTGTTCTTGTCTTGGGCTCTGCAGTGAGCATTTTTGCATGTGAATAATACCCTCTTTTTGTATATGTTTGTAATTAATACTGTTTTTACTTCTGGTTTGCTTATCTCATTGATGTTTCCATGAAATTGTTCTTATCTCAAACCATGATCTTTGCCTTTTGTGCCTCCCTTTCTCTTCTCTGACCACTGATGGAAGGGGAGGAATAAGTGGAGTGGGGTAGGCGATGAATGAGTGATCAGCAGTGTACCTTGGAAAGCCTCGGTGGAAGAAATAAATTGGGGAGTACCATTCCTAAACCACAATATTAAGCTCCAAATTTCTCTTACAAGCAAACAATTTCCATGAGGTTTTCATCTACTAAATCAGGGTACCATGAGTTAAAAAGCAAATTGCTGTACAGGAAAAGAGTAGATAGTGTTTTAAATTATTTTATGTTTTTTCCCTTTTTTTTTTCTTTCCAGAAATGTCATGGATTAGAATGGTTGTTACTATAGTAAGGAAATAACAAGTAGGAAAATATAAAGTAAACACAATTTCCAACATAAAAATGCTTTAGGATTTTTTTTTCTCAGTAAGGTCTTTTAATGTAATAAACTTATGTAATTTTGTCACCTAAGTATGTAAAATGATGGTACATTAGTTTATAAATTCTCCAAAAGTTTTAAAGTTTTCTGCCTTACAGTTATGACTTGCTATTTGCATTTTGAATATTTGCATTTTGAATTGAAAAATACCATTTCCATATCTAGCAATACCATACATATCTGCTGGCACCGAGAGCTGTTAGAGAAGTGGGCATATAGAAAGCCAACAGATATATTGCTAATAATTTCCTGATAATTTAGCAGAGTTTGAGCCACAATAACTTTTAACAAGAGTTCAATTTTGAGAATCTGACAAATCATATGCTTAATATTAAGCATATGTATGAGAGCATTTCTAGAGCTGGATGCCACACCTTCTGCAGCCATACTCTGAAAGTCATTAGTACTACTTTTTCCAGTTTTGTTTCTTTTCAGAAAAATAAAACAAAACACAGCTGTCTCCCCTGAATACTTTTAAATATTTTATTTTAAACTATTTTCACAGAATCACAGAATATTCTGAGCTGGAAGACACCCACAAGGATGATCCAGTCAGACTCTTCAGTGAATGGCCCATATGGAGATCAAACCCATGACCTTGGTGTTGCTAGCACCATTCTTCAAGCAAGGAAGCTAATTTTTGTAAACTTTAGCTTCTAAGGAATAAAAGGCAAAGCTACTTCTTTCAAAACAGAAATGTTTACAATTGAAGAATTTTTTTAGTTAAAAAGAATGGTTTCTGTGAAATATTGAGTAATCAATTACATCTGTACGTATTTAGTATGCTGGATCTATATATACAAAAATATAATTCTCGTTAGAAAACTTTGCACCGGGCGTACTGACCTAGGAATTTGGAAGCCATTATATACTCCTAGAAATTGCACTTTGTTAGAAGTAGAAGTAGATAAAGTTTGTCTCTGGTATCCTTATAATATTTTTTTGTTTTGCAGCTTTCTTGTGTATCTAAAGAAATCAATTGCTGTAAGATGAATTTAAGAAAACATAAATGTATTTCTTTCAAATGTTTTTGTCAGTTATAATGCTTTACAACTTAGGTTTTGCCCTAAAGCATGTCCTAGACATCAAAGGGTGAACTGACAATGTGAAGTGTGGTAAAGCATCTCACTCTTCCCATTAACAGCAGTAGCAGTAGCGCTTTTAATTCTTCATTGATCAGACTGAACATTTCCCCCTCAAGAGTCATGAAAGCCAAGAAATTTACTGCAGGGGTGAAACCCATGTAATGGACTACTTAACTAGAATTTGATACCTGAAGAGAAAAGAAAATGAAATTTCAGGAGCTGTATTTAACTGATAACATACTACATTCTAAGGAAGGCTATACAAGGATAAGCAGCAATGTTAGAAAAATGGTGCTAGAAGCAGGGGTTGTACAGAAAGATAAAATAGAAAAGATAAAAGAAACAGGTTGTTACCCCTGGGTCTAGAAAGGAACATCAAATTGCTGATGGCTAAACATAAGAAGAGTTATTCTTGGATTCCTACTCATAATAGGAGTCTCTCCTAAAGAAGCTTACTTTTAAAAAGCTAAGGAAAAGGTGGAAAGCCAGGCAAGGAGGTACAACAGCCTTTAATGATGATCCAGAAAGAGGAGAAAGATAAAGTGCTCCTGCCAATCTATTATAAGGTGTATATAGGAAGGCTAAAGGTGAGTGGCAGTGAAGGACCTTACCTGCAAGTAAATGTGTGAGGATGGGTAATGGGAACTCTGCTTTTGCAGAGTTTGGAGAGAATGTATTAATGAAAAGACATCTTTTTTTGGCAGAATTTAATCCCAAAATTTAATGTACATTTTTCTTTTGTCTACTTGCTCATGGCATGTTCAGCCTGCACATTCTCAGCCATGTCAGCACAAGAACCTCTCCTTTGCAGAACCTCTCCTTTAATGCATCACTTCTACCTTACTGCAACAATTTACTGAGTTTTCCTCATTTAAAATGGCTCTGGAAATATTTTTTCTTTAGTCATTAGTGGTCTGTTCTGTTTTATTTATATTGGTTCATATTTACTGTTGATACTTGTCCTTTTAAAATTTCTTATGTACAATCATCTGAAAGTTACTACCAAAATAAGTATAGATGTTCACATGTCTATGTTACATGACATAATTTATTCAAATCTAAATGTAAGTTTAAGGTCCAAGACCCATGTTTAACCTAATAAAATATGTTTTTACTTTAAATCTTGAAGATCTTGGAATTAATGGTAAGATTTAATAAGGGTCTTAATGACCAGATTAAAGGTAATTTAAAATAAAAACTGTCTGAAATCGAAATTATGTATTCCAAAATAAAAATGTCAAGTTGTGAGCATAGAAAATTCTGAATAGCTCTTGGCTAATTTTGAAGGTAGAGAAATGGAACTCATACCATACTGGTTTTATTTTGAAGTTTCTTCTGACATACAGAATTAAGTCTCTGGAATGCTGAATCTAATGTACAATTACTGTATAACATTCAATCAGTAAAACATACAGATACATACCTCCCTCTTGTTTCTCAGCAAAGTAATCATATTGTGAAATTTGAGACATCTAATTTAGCTGCTTGGAGTCACCCATTGACTCTAACAGAACCAATATCTTTTAGATATTATTCATCACACTCTAATGAAACACCTGAAGTGAGTGTTAAAAATAACTTCACGCTTTGGTTTGGTTCAGCCAATTTTAAAAAGTCAGTGACATACAACCAGAAGCACTCAAGAATATAACTAGTTTGCTTCAACCACACTTCTTTGTTCTGTGAAAAAATTTGCCCTTTGAATTATCCTAATTGTGAAGATACGTTAAAGTATTTGTGTTGTGAGGGCGTTTTTTGATTGATTTTTCTTGGGTTTTCTTGTTGTTTTTTTTTGGTGGCGGGGAATTCTTTGGGTTTGTAAAAGGTAAAATCCAGTAAAACAACATTATATTCATGTGGATATCCTCTTTTTACCAGTTTTTTAACAGTAAAAAAAAATAATTTTTCCCTAAGAGTGTGCTGTTCTTCCAAGTCTCTCCAAAGGCAGGTGTTTGACTCAAGAACAAGATGGATTGGTTTATTTCTGGTTTTAGGTGAAAAGTTCCTTTTTCTTTTTTTTTTTTTTTTGTTTTTCCTTTTTCTGAATAAAATTCTGTTTCCACTGAAGTCTGATGATTTCACCTCATTGATTTCACATTCTGTGTTTAAAACATGTGTTGAGCTTTGCTCTCAGTTCAAGAGTCAATACTTCCAGTTGATTCCTCTGGGATGAAGACAGAGCTCCATAGCTCAATATCTAATTCTTTCCCTGATAGTAAAACACATTACTCAGACAATGGAGTTTTCATCATCAAACCATAAACAATTCAGCTGAGCCACATAGGAATAAAAATGTTATTTTTTATTTTGGCATATACTGTACAAACAGTTCCGCTATTTTTGTCACAGATACAGGAAAGAATCCCTGTACAGATACAAAATAAATCATCTCTATTAGGTAATCAAGATGGGAAGCTGATACTGTTCTTGTTTTAATCAATCCCTGAAATGAAAGAGATTATAAACCACACCAGCACAATGTATCCCCATGAGCCTCTTGTAATTGGGATGATCATTTAATTGGCACATTCTGCTTCCACTGGGATATGCTATTTAAGAGGGATCTAGTTTACTTGGCAGTTGCAGGGCTTGTTATATGATCTCCTCAGCTAATATTGCTCGCATTGTGATGAAAAATGAAAAAGATGTATAGACTTTTCATCTTTATTTTGTCAACTGCTCAAACTACAGGAGCGTTACTTCTCATATTGAGCTGAGGAAAAAAAAAAAAAGACAATTATGCTGCTCCGGAGGAATGTACATTTTTCCATAGTGTTAGAAGGATCAAAGAAAAATTCTTCAGTAACTGTACTCTTATGCAGTACAATCGACATAGCTTCATGGCAGAGAGATGAGCAGGGAGAAACACAAAGAAAGGGTAATATAACAGGGAAAATGACTGAAAAAGAAATAATTTCAGATAAGTAGTGGTTCTTGCAAATAGATTTGGAGGTACTTATTTATTAAAAATATAAATTTAAACATATGGAAATAGCAGAATATATTTTAAATATATTTCAATAATTATGTCAAAGGCTTAGTATTAGATTACTTGTTCTTTTTCTCCTAGCAGTATGGGTAAGGAGGTATTAGCATAAAAAGACTCACCTGTTCATTGTAAAGGGATGGAACTAGATGACCCTGAAAGGTGCCTTCCAACTCATTGGATTTCAAATCCCAACTGAGGGATAAGCTCTTGTATAGCTATTGTAACTACAAGTAGTCAGACCATCTTGCAAGAAGTATCCAGTCAACAAATTAAAGAAGTATCTCACATGCTTTTTCTGTTCTTTTTCATTTCAACATAAATTTTAAAAATCATAAACAAATAAACAAAACCCCAAATCTTTCCAACAAAAACAAACAAACAAAAATTCTATTTGTGATGAAAAGAAATTGCAACTAATAAGGGCTGGCATTTGGCTTATACAAAAGGTACTTTACAAATAAATGAAATAATCACGCATCTGTCTATATATCCCTTAAGATAACTTTTCATGCTCCTTAATAGCTTCATTTTCAATTAGTGTTTCACCTTTATTTTGAAAATTTACCGGACAAATTAATCCAGGGCTTCATTGTAAAAGAACTCCACAGCAATTTATCTATGCGGTCTGGAAAACCTGTTTAGAGAGATATTTGGTAAGGGACAAAATTTAAAATATTCTTATTTGACTGAGTAAAAAAGTTCAAATCCACTCTGGAAGGAACAGAAAGTTGATACAATTAATATGGTATTGCCAAAGTAATAGAAGTTTGTGAAAAAATAAACCAGATTGCTGTTTCTGCCACTCTTCCCATACTTCTGGTAACATCCTGCCCACATTTCTAAGCCAAGAGGAAAAATCTTCTATTTCACTCTCATTTCTGGCCTCTACATACATACCGGTAACCCAGAGAACGTTCACATTCTTTCTCCAATACATAAAACCCATGGTATGTATTTTGTATTATTGCAGCTTAGGGCTTTAGGTGTCGTGTTTAAGTGAGGTAGGTGATATCCCAGCAACCTATCTTTAGAGGATGTTATTCACATGATTTTCACCTTCTTTGTCTGATTCCTACTTAACTGCAGGGTGCACCACATGTCTCACTATGACCTTGATTGTCACTCTCACCTTCCCTCATTTGAGCTTCTCACTGCCATTTCCTATTTGGATACACCAACTCTGGGTTTCTGCTTTGTCTTTTCTTTCGTTTAACTTGCTTCAGTATACATATGTTTTCCCAGCTATCAGTCATTTTGCCTGCTCCTGACATTCCTTAGTAAAGAAGACATATCTATGGAGGCCACACTTGCACAATGCATGCAATCTAAAATTTCCAGTAATTTAACAAGAATGTCATTTCAGAAATGTCGAATAACAACACTGAAGTAAAAAGCATCTGTGCCTACTGAGTAGCTAAAAAACAAGTATTGGAGGCAGATTTATGAGAATAATAGTGTGTATGGCCTTGTAAACAAAGAAATTAACAAGATCAGAAAAATGTGGGATAAAGACAGAAAAAAATGATAGTTTTTCTACTTGTTTTCAAAGTTATGCTATATTCTTTTTTCTAAATATATTTTTATCATATTTAATTTAATCTTGAATTTTCCAGGACAATGATGATATCATTAGTTGCTGTTTGCAGAAAGGTAGTTTGCTTCCAGATTAGTATCAATGTCAATAATATTCACAAACAAAAAAAACCTGAACTGGTGATATGAAATGTTGGCTTTTCAGAGATGGCAAGTAAAGAATACTTTCTCAGTTAAATTATATTAGAACAAGAAATAGTTTTTATTACTTTAATCAGATATACTAATATTTTATGAAATATTAAGAAAAAATTCTTGAAACTTGAATCTTATTTCAGTTATAGTTCATATTGACAGTAATTAAGTGGAGTCATGGTGGTAAAAACTTAGAGTTATTGACTAAGAAATGAAGTTCATGCTTATCCTGTGAAGAACAGTATTTTCTTTGTGTTTGCATCTGTTTCAAGGTATGTTGTTTGTTAGCAAAGAACTCTTTTTCATATTACATGTGGATACATGAAATGTTTACCATTTATGAATTTTTTAAACACAGATCAGTATACTTATATCTGTACAAAAATATTTATATACCTAGACTTCAGTTAAATCTACATTCAATTTTATTAGATATTTGTTACCAGGTGTTACCAGGTGTTTGACTGGACTGCATGATTTCCCCAGAAGCTGTCAATTGTATTTATTCACTCAAACTCCCTCTTCAACTACTCATGTAATTTAATTAATTTATTTATTTATGTACTGAGCCAAAAATGTCAGTTAGACTACATAATATCTTAAATGTCAGTGCAAAATATCTACATTTTGCAGTCACTAGCACAATTTTTTTTTAAGATACAAAAGAATGACTCTCTCAGATCTACAGATTTCCTCCTTCAGATCTTTATGAACAGATCAATACAAAGTTCCATCTTCAAAAGCAGTTTCATCCTGTCTCATTTTCACATGCTTCCCTCATTTTAAATTAAACCAGGCTGAAAAAGAAATTATTGACCAAGAAGAAGGGTCACTGTGGTTTATTGTTTTAATTGCAAAATGTCATAGCACTGGTGTCTGCTCCCTTATTATGTAGCTTTGCTTTTCACTGCAGCAATTTTCAGAAGGGATTTAATAATTTTATTGACATCAGAGTATTCAGGGTTTGAGTAGGTACAAGTTGTGAAGCTGAAGTGCATATAAGCTTGCCACTATTTCCTTGTTGATATATTTCTCCTAGCCGTCCCTTTTGTTTTTGAAAATCAAGTAGTAGCTGAGAATTATCCTTGACTACCAAAAAAGAAACATTCCTATTTTAAGCCAAGTCATGAGGAAAGAATAGGGAAGCTGTAAGTTCCAATCAGTGTTGTCAAATAACAGCTGAAGTAATAAAACTTTGCAAAATGTGTATCTATATTTTATATTTTGTTTGTCCTGTTAGAAGCCATGGTATATTAACCCTCAAATATGAGCAAATATTAATGTTTAGTTTGGTTCTCCATGGGACTTAAGTTGCACATTCCTTTAAAGTAACCATCAGAAATATATGTATTTATAAGTACATATTTATACCCAATTAAAATTCAGAATTTCATTAAACTTTCACACCATGGAATTACAGTAAGAGAAGGTCTCAATTTAATGCATACTGAAGAATTTTGTGTGTGTCGTTAGATTAATTCACAGACATGGATCACTTTCACCTTTCCCTAGTAATACTTCTTTCTTGCTCTTTGGCCTTGTCCCTAATATTTTTCTTTCTGAAGTCCTTTTGATTACACTTTAATGGGAAAGGACACTTCTATCCATGGCAGCTTTGACTTAGGTCATACACAGACTGGAAAGAGGAATTAGGACTCATAAATTCTTGACTTTTCAACACCTCTCATTTATTAAATTCTATAAGCTAATGGCTTTTCTTGCAACTCTGAAGCATGAGCTCAGAGAAAACGGGAGAAAGTGACACCCCTCTACCTTTTATTTTTTTTAATAATTAAGGATTCACCTGACATAAATGCCCATTTTCAAGAAAGGTTTTTCAAAGAACTGTGGACCTCTTTATCCCTTACAGAGTGCTTGTTACTAGTGTGATAGCTAAAGCTTGTAGAGGTGTGACATTTAAAACCAGCCAAAAATATCCTTGATGTTTCCTATTAGTTAATTAATATGAAACTGGGGAGTGGCTGACACACCAGAGGGCTGTGCTGCTATGAAGTGGTACCTTGACAGGCTGGAAAAATGGGCTGATAGGAAATTCAAGAAGTTCAACAAAAGTAAATTGCATAATCTTGCACCTGCAGAGGAAGAACCCCAGGCACAATATATGTTGAGGGTCAACAGTCTGGAAACATCTTTTTAGACAAAAGATTGAGCAATCCACAAGCCAGCAATGTGTTCCTGCTGCAAAAAAAAAAGGGACTAATGGTCTCCTGGAATGCCTTAGGAGGAGTTTTACCGGCAGGCTCAGGGAGCTCATCCTTCCCTTCTACTCAGAACTGGTGAAGCCACACTTGGAGTGCTGTGGCCATTTCTGAGCTCCACAGTACTAGAAAGATATTGTCATACTGAATAGAGTTCAACAGAGGGCCATTAAAATAATGAAGGGACTGGGGGATGTCTTGATGACAAAAGACTGACAAAACTGTTGAATCTGGAGAAAAGAAGGCTCAATGGGAATTTTTTCATTGAATATAAATACCTGAAGGAATGATGCAAAGAGAGAGCCAGGCATTTCTCAATATCATCCAGTGGCAGAGGCAATGAACATTAAGTGAAACAGGGAAAGTTCTAGCAGTACATCAAGCAACATTTTTTTTCACTGTGCAGGTGACTGAGAACTGCAAAAAGTTGCCAAGGGAGGTTGTACTGTGTCTGTCTCTGGAGATATCCAAAATTTGCCCATGATCCTGGGCAACCAGCTCAAGGTGAACCTGTTGGAGGAGGATTGACCAGATGACCTCCAGACATTCCTTCCAACCTCAAGCCTTCTGTGGTTCTGTAATTCTGTGATTACAAGGCTTCCCAGTAAATTTACTGGACCCATTATTAGTTTATGGGCCCAGCTTTTCCATGGAATTCCAAAAATATATATTTATCTTGGTGGAGCATATGAAAGGATGATCTGGTTTTCCAGGAATTACCATCTTCTGCTTGCTTATGATAGTTCTAGAAACTCATGCTTTTCCATCAGATCGGTGTGATACCTTCTGACCGACCATCCTGGTTCTCAGATGCAGTGTTCTAACAAAATACGTAATCAAGAACAAAATACAGACTGTTCCACTGAGGAAAATCAAATAAGGACAACATGAAAAACTGTCCTAGAAGGCCGTGACTAAGAGACTCAAGAATCTCAGCATAAGTTTCTACTTTATTGTTATGACAATTAATGAGATTCCTGGATACAGAAAAATAGGAGTAAAATGTGCTCCTACTTTGGTCATTTTGTACCAAAGCAATTGCACTGATTGGAAATACTATGCTGTAGCTAATTTTTATGTCTATTCTTTAACGGAAATACATACTATCAGAATGATTTATAGGGTTCTTGGGCTGAAAAATAAAACTTGTATGTCTTAAAATATTTCATCTTAACAAAGAGTAGTTCAAGACATGACTCAATCCCTAAACAAAGGAACATGTGCAAAAAAGTATTAGTGAATAGGGGTTCTTCACAGCTGATGAGAAACATGTAACAAGTTCCAGGGGCTGAAAACTAAAATTACACAAACTCAACCTTGAAATAAGATGTAACTTCCTAGCGGTGAGGTAATTAGATATTAAATAGAGTGCTTGGAACTGGTCTTACTTTCAGCTGAAATTGTCCAAGGAGAATAAATTTATTTATTTAAAAGTAAGCTTCACTACAGTTTGGGAATTAAAAAGTTTAAAGGTTGAAAGAATTTGGGTCCTTGGTTGTGATCACTCTCTTATCTTCAGTTGTGTATGTTTGTACTGATGAATCAAATATTCTGTGATTCGTATAAATATAATTATTGTAAATAAATTTCCTGTTTAAAGGCTTTTTCTGTCTGTGTTTGAGAAACACTTTTTCTCTTGATGAAAAGTTGGTAAAATAGATCTTATTTAATGTTGTTTTCCCCATACTCTTTAATTTCAGAGACTAGTCACAATCAGAGAGAAAATATTTGCCAGAGGTATCTAGCACATGGTATTATGTAGACAATGCAGCTTCTCAGAAACCTAATCTTGCTAACATACTAAGGCTTATATTAATCAGTTAGTTTATGATTCCAAAGGGATCTTTTTATTGTCAATAAGAAGTTCTCTGCAACAGAAATTGTGTTCATTTTGGCATATCTCATATTTAAAATACTTTACACAGAAAGATTTTGGGCTACTATTGCAACCTTGATGTTTGATTTGGTTGATCAGCAGCATACTGCTGATACTTTTGTTTTCTAAAAGGAATATAAAGTGTTTGATAAATGTTAACAGGTTAGGGCCTTTTATATAAAGGAGGTCAAAGGGACTTTGATATACAAGACATCATCTTAGGTGATCTAAAAATGCTTTGCAATGAATTTTTATGAACCATGAACATATCACTTAAAATTTAGGCTCAGTTTGATATACAAATTACAATGCTTGGATGGATTAAAGACTCAAAATATAAATTGACAGAAGACTCAACTTTAGTAAATTATATATGTTGTGCACTGAAAGAATAAAAATGCATATATTTTTAATAGAAAAATTATGTAAAATGAAAAAAATGTCTGACTACATTGATTAAAATATTGGGTTTTTTTTTTTATTTTACGTATTAGTGAAGGAGAGAATCAATAATTGGGAAAAAAGAACAGAAACTGAATGATAATTGATCTAGATTAAATCATTATTTTTTGAATTTACTAAGAATTTATTTTGAAATGAACTTACAAGTCTTAAAAGACTGTATAATTATGCCAGAAATAGTTTACTGAGTTTGATCTAAAATGTAGTGATACCTTTACAAATGTCTTTTGTATTGACATTGACTTTTAATGGGTAACTGTTGGGTCACCATAGTTTTGAATGATGGCAAACATGCACTTCACAGTGTGCTAATTTTAGTTCACAAGCTTGCTGCCACTAGGCCCTCAGGCTTACTCTTCATGGAGTTTGAAGTGTTCTCTTAGCACTGTTACAAACAGTCTGAAAAATGTAAAAAACATCAAAGCAGTCAAGTGAAAATAGAAAATAGAGCTGCATAAAATTGCTACTCATATATATTATCAATAAAATCTCTTTTAAAATTAGGGTTCTTTTATATATATACATGGGGCTATTGAAGCAAACTTGCATATTATTGCTTAGGAAACAATGCAAAAGAAGAGGAAATGGTGCACATGAATTGGTACAGAACTATCACTTCACCTCATGGTGCTGATAGGTAGAAAATCTGGAATTACTCATTACAGGAAATACAGGCATTACTACAAGCAACAAGATTTAAACACAGTTATCTAAACTGCAATTTACATACCATTTCTGGATTGCAAAAGTGAAGACGGTAGCAAATTATTTTACCAAGAGCTGCAAACACCAGTTCAGACCCTCTAGAAGGATAAAAAAAGAGTTGTAATTAATCCTTCTGATTTAGAGTAAAAATTCAGGAAGATAAGTACCCTGAAAAAGATTGAGAACTATCTAACAAATTTATTTAAAAATACCTTGAATTTAAAAGTACAGGGAAGAAGGAAAAATGTTAATTTTAACCTGGAAACATTCACCAATATCACAAAAGCTTCAGGTGATGAAGACAGTGTATCCCAAATTAGATATTCTTATTCTGAAAAATAAAGAAGGAAGAAAAGTGGGAATCAAAGAATTTTTTGAAATTCCAGACATTCACTGTTGGGTAAGTATTCTGTAGTAGCAGAAGGAGACTGGACTTGTTTTTAATTTCTCAAAAGATATTAGAATATCAAAAAATATTCTGAATCCTAAACATAAATTTTACCGCACATCTCCCAGAATTTAAAAGTTTAGAACTTCCTCTCTTTCATGCTCTATCTCCATCAGAATGACATCTCCAGTTTAAAGCATTGACAGTAATAGCTACAGAACAGTAAAAGTTACATAATCAAAAGCAACAAGGGAGAAATGTACGTGGCCTAAAGGTGTTAGACAGCCAAGCGACTACATGAAGATAGAGCTAAAAACAAAGACAGCGCAGCCTGTGAAACCCAGGTGAAAAAACCCAACAGTGGTGCAACAACATCCATGGAAGGGAACGATAAAAGGAGTACCAAGTGGAAATATATTCCACCTCTGGTGGCAGCTATGTGGGCAGCCAGCCAGGGAAGGGGAGTACCAAGGGCGCTCACCCCTACAGATACTTAGCCCTTCCTTTCAGTTTGGAAATCCTTGGTCCAGTTCCTACTAAAACAAATTTCCCCTTATCTGCAACTAAGTATGTGAAGAAGTTTATAAGCTTCCCTACATTTACATGGATGTACCCAGAACTGAATGGAAAAGGAAGCCCTTTCAAACCAGCCAGTCACTAAAGGTATGGTTATTTCATAATCAAGGTATTGACTCAGCTCAAAGAGATGTCACCTAAGATCTGAGAACTCAGCTGAGCTGTGTGACCTTAGGATTATAAGGAAAGGTTGTGCTTCTCCAACGAGAAATGGTAATAGAGTTGCTCTCAGGAGGAAGCTGATAAAAGTGTGCTAGAGAGCTAATAATGTAGTGCTGTGCAGAGACTGTCTGTGGTAGAAATCATCCTTAAAAATCCTTTTTTTTTTTTTTGAAAGCCTGAAGAGAATATAGCTGTGTATTCTCATTGCAATAATTTCATGAAAGGAAAATGTAGGGTGGGTCTCAAGGGCTATTCAATCATGACTTTTTTTTTATATGCACTGAAATTGTCATACTTGGTGTAAGCTCATAAAATAATATGTACATTTGGGAATAATGGGGTATTGTACTTGAGATGTAGGTTATTTGCCTGTATCTCAGAGGGATCAGATGGCGATTATGGAATCCCTTGAGCATCAAAGCATCTCTGACATCTTGGAATTTTCTCTTAAATTTTCTTTATACAAAGCGAGCAGTTTGAGTGTGAATTATTTTCAGAGGTAGGGAAACAACAGGAAAAATATACAAGAAAGGACTGTTTGCATACACATTGATTCCTGAGTTGTACAGGGAGACCTTATCAGGAAGACTATATTCACCCAGAGAGAGTCAGATATCATGAAAATGGCAGAAAATGGATCAAACAGCTGAGCATCCTCTTACAAAGGCAAGTTGTTGTAACTCTGAGGTCAAATACCTGCTGATTGTAAGCTCCTCATGAAGCTCTGAGAAATTAAATTGGGCAGTAGGTAAACACTGCTGCAATGAGACCTCATTTTAGCTGACTGTTTCAATGAGGTCTTCAAAAATTAGTCCTCCCAAGGCAAATACCTACTTACCCTAAGGACTCAGTCTTATCAATGGTAGAACATATACACTCTGTCTTCCCCAATAACTGATGACTACATCGACATCCCTAAGGAAAAATTCATTGGTAAATACCTTTATAGACTGGGTCCCTGGAGAGTTGGCATTATGCTTTAAATTTAAAACCCCCTCTCTGTGTTTTTATGTGCATTTCAGCCAGCTATAAATTGCCTCAAGGTCTCTGAAGTCATTATTTGCAAAAGAGATTTTCTGGTTAAGCAAACATTTCTCAGCATCCATGTAAAACCAATTTGCAAGAAATACTTTTGCTTTTTCTTTGAAGGAAGGTAATGACATTTAAATTGTACATTTTTCCCATGGGTCTTAAATGCAAGAAGCTGCTGGACCAGGTATACCAACAGAGTTAAGGCTACCACTGCTCTATGTCCCCAGGTCTACTTAGGAAGCCGAGTGTGTTTTCCCAACAGGCAAACATACACACAGTACATATACACCTGTTTGGCTGCATAGGTCAACACAGACAGAAAACACAGCTCTTGCTCAAATGCAGACACCAACAACAGACCTCAGCTGCTCCCTTCTCTCATCACAAAAGGCCCTTAGCAGAATATACATACATACATAAATATATATGTATATGTATATGTATATGCATATGCATATGTATATGTATATGTATATGTATATGAATATGTATGTGTATGTGTATGTGTATGTGTATGTGTATGTGTATGTGTATGTGTATGTGTATATGTATATGTATATGTATATGTATATGTATATGTATATGTATATGTATATGTATATGTATATGTATATGTATATGTATATGTATATGTATATGTATATGTATATGTATATGTATATGTATATGTATATGT
>JAHLSL010000046.1:9916906-9998183 GCA_025920805.1 Petroica traversi | reverse complement strand
TATGTATATGTATATGTATATGTATATGTATATGTATATGTATATGTGTATGCACAGCACCCTGCACATATTTAGAGAACTTCCTATGTAACTCTCTCAGTAAAGGAACTGAGATAACAGATAAGGTCAAACGTTCAGCAGTAAGTATCCTGTTGAATCACAAAATAATCTAAGATTATCGGGTCCAATCTTGGACCAAATATCACATCAACTGGACCATAGCACTAAATGTCATGTCCAGTCATTTCTTGAACACTTCCAGGGATTGTGAAGCCAGCACTTCCCTGGGCAGCCCGCTCCAATGCTTAATCACCTTTTTAGTGAAGAAATTCTTCCTGATGCCAAATCTGAACCTCCCCTGGTGCAGCTTGAGGCCATTTCCTCTTGTCCTGTCGCTGGTTGCATAGCAAAAGGGGACGGCCTCCGTCTTGCTGTAACTTCCTTTCAGAGAGTTGTCGAAAGCAATAAGGTTTGCCCTGAGTGTCCTTAACCACAGGTTCCTCAGGCATTCCTCACAGGACTCACTCTCTAGACCCTTCACCAGCCACAATACTGAGCCCTAGGGAATCCTACTCCTGACCAGCCATCAGATAGATGTGGCATCATTCACCACCACACTCTGCACTCATCCATCCAGGCAGTTCTTTACCTGGTGAAGACTGCTCCTGTCTAAGCCATGGGCTGCCAAATTCCCCAGAAGGATGCTGTGGGAGTTGGCATCAAAGGATTTGCTTAAGTCCAGGTAGACTACATTCACAACCTTTCTCTCATACCCAAGGCAGTGTGTTGAGTTTCCAGCAATATCAGGCAAGTTAAAGTTTCCCACAAGAAAAAGGGCTTGCAATAGTGAAATGTAGGTGCACATCTTCTGGGCTGTTTATTCACCTCCCAACACCATCATGTTATCCCCAGGCTCTTCTCTAGCAAGCCTTGTCTTGACTTTTCCTGCTCTAAACCTAGTTAAAAGCTCTTCCAGTCAGCCATGCCAACTCACATGCTAGAGTCCTTTTCCCACTTTTGGACAGGTGAAACCAATTTGTCTCCAGCAGGCTTAGTGCTCTATAAACCATCCCATGACTGAAAAAACCAAAATTCCACTGATAGCTCCAGTCTTTAACACATGCGTTGATAATGCAGGCTCTCTTGTTCCTTTTGGCATTTTTTCCTGAGTTGTACAGGGAGATGTGCATTTTTTCCTGAGTTGTACAGGGAGAGTAGTCTGTGCTGATGACTTCTTTGCTACCAAAGAAGTCATCAGCACAGACTACTCCAAAGGAAGTTACAAGAAAGTAAAATTATTACTTATGGAATAATATGTTCTCAGGAAAATGTAATCTCTGAAGTTTACGGAAATAAGAAGTTGAGGTCTAAAATATAAGTAAAACATTCAACATTTTTGTTTTTTAAAAAAGAAATTGAAATTAAATTATAAGCCGCTTTCCCCACGTATTTAATTGACAGGTTTAAATAGCACCTTTTTTTTTTCTATCACAGAAAGGGTCGAGGGGAAGTGTAGTGGTGGTTCAAGCTCAGAGAATGACATATCCCCTGAAGAATTTCTGGGGGCCTAGAAAGTGAGGCCCCTCTGAAGGTAGAGTTAAGTTTGGCCTTGGAAAGGGAGTTGAACTCCCCCCACCTACCCCTCAGTTAACAATAGTATCTTATGTCTCACTCTTTCCTCCCTTACTCCTTCCTGACTGCACCCTGACCTCCCAACCCTTGCCTGGTTCCTCCCTTGTACCGTTATGAGACAAGTTGTAACCCTCAGAATAAAAGTCTGAATGTTGGGCTATTCCGGGGTCTTTTGCCCCTGAGCCCAAGCGGAGCGGACCCTCGTGTCTTGTGTCTGATTTGGGCTCCGGGCAAGAGAACACTCTCTCTCTCAGCAGCTCTCCGGCTTTTAGGACAGCGGCCACCATCCCAGGGAAGCCCGGCTCGTGGCGAGGGGAAAAGAAGTCCCTAGCTGAAGTTGACTTAACAAAAAGGAAACTCTCAGAACAAGCCTCCGAGCCGCCGGCCGTCCCTGTGGTCAGCTGTCCGGCCCACGCCACCGGCCACAGGGAAGACTGAGTCCAGGGCAGAAATGTTAATATGTATGTCTGTTTCTGCAGGTCCAGCTAGTGCTTGTTGCAGTTACTTGTCTATTAAGTCCAGCAAAATCTTTGCATGCAATACACTGGAATACATTTTTCAGATCTTAGCTGCCTTAAATAATGATTTATTCAGTTCTTATTAAAGATGCATAATTTCCACAATCTGAGAGGATTAAAAAGTGAGAATTAAAAAAAAATACTACCGGATAAAAATTCTTGGAGAATCTGAACACCATTACTGCTTAAGTCTCTCCTTAAATCACTACTACCTTTCTCTCTAACATTTATAGCACAGTATCAATTAACAATAGATTGAATTAGGAATTGTTTTTTGGCTTCATTATCAAGCTAAGGCAGTTGTTAATTCAGTTTCTATTTCTCTGTTACATGGCAAAGACTTTTAAAATGTTCACAATAAACTCTTAAAGATAATGAACCTGAAGTAGTGAAGCAGCTCTTGCTTGTAATCATTATCATGATACTTGGAAATATAAGTTCTTAAAAATTGCCTGGATTTTGTATTTTGATTGTCCCTTAGTATATCAAAAAATTCACCAATAAGACTTTTTTTTATTTACCAGTTGTTACCATGGAATTGCTATAGTTACGTTTTGTTCATGAGCTAGAGCAGGAAAAAATCTTCACAAAAATCTCTGAAAAACTTCCCCCCCCCAAACCACCAGCCACAGACACAATTTACATGATGCAGGAACTAAGGTGAGGAAATATTGGCTTTTTAGAAGTGATTGTAAAGTTGACTTTCAAAACAGTATTTAGTAACTACCACAAGTCCATACTGAATTGGACCCCATGTGTGGTATAGTGTGGGGGCACTCTGAAGAGTGCCTGTGAGTCATCTTCCTTCGAGCACTTCCCAAAGCAGTAGTAGGAACTAAAAAAGCAGGTGTTTTCTGTTCATTACCACTTACTAATATTCATCTAATAAGCACAAAAAATTGATTTCTTCTTTTTGAATATATGATGTCCACTCATCTTAAACATTGGCAGTCCAAGGTCATCAACCAAATTGATTTTTTCATTGTGTGATTATAAAGTAAAAATTGCTACTTCCTGATATTAAAACACTTTTTTATCCATCACAACTTTGTTATTATCATTATTATTTTAATTGCCAGTTTTTTTGATACAGCATGCACAATTATTTTCTTTTTCCAGGCCATCCTGTTTGCATACAACTCTAATTATTCCTGGTGAGAACTCTGGAAGGACAACATGTTGGGCATAGGAATCTCAGCTAGAAGATGAAGCAATGCCTCAGCCATTTTCCTTATCAGTGCAGTCAGTGGACTGTGCCACAGAATTAATCAATACATATTTAATGCTGTGTACATTCCACAGTGGGCTATCGGCAGTATGAGCCTGAGGTGCAAGACGATAACTTGGCATATTTCCCCTTTGTTCCCATGTTAGTCTGTCAGCCCTTTTATTCAAGAAGAGTCACTAATAAATTATACTACTACTGACAGCTGCTTCTGCCTACTGCTAGGCATGTCAGACTCTGTTATATCATGGACAGATAAAAGAACTCTACAGTTTTCCAAATAGTTTCCTCCAAATAGATACCAACCACCACCACCCGGTCATCTTTCCTGAGTCCTCATCACCCTCCCCTTTGCAAACAAGGCAAGTGGGCAGAAATGCAAGGCAGTGCAATGACAGCTATGTTGAAGCAAGCCCTTTCTGAGTCATTCAGTGCTGTGGGGAAAAAGAGAATGTGTTGTTCTTATAAAATGGTGGATTTTGGAACAAGGCTGCCTGTCATTTAACCCTCTGGAAGAGTCTTCAAGAGTGTATGTGTGCATATATGTGCACATGGATTTGTTTGTGTCTGCGTGAGTCAGAGAGGAAAACAGGGCACAACACAAACAACAGAGGAAAAACATCATGTTTTACAAGGCATCGTTCTTCAGGCGGAAAAATATACTTAGTGAAAAATTACTTCAGTGAAAAAAGGAGAAAAATTGTGTTTATTTGCACAAACTTTTTCAAAGAAAATAATAGTAGTAGTAGTAGTAGTAGTAGTAGTAGTAGTAGTAATAATAATAATAATAATAATAGTAGAAGTTGTAGTAATGGTAATAATAATACATCACTGCAGTTGATAAATGCTTCTCTTCATTCTTTGGGCACCTCAGATATTTTTTATCAAAAAGTGAGTGGAGCAGCTAATACTTAAACTGTCTGTTTTTCTTGAAAACCAGGCTATAAAATCCTAGCCAGGAATTCCCCAAATGAAGACATTTTTCGCTGGAAAACATTGATTTGCAAACAGAAAATTGTTGTGGGAATGCTCTGGAGTCCATTGACTTCTGTAAAAGCAAAAATACAAAATAACCTATCCTGCTCTCTTCGATGTTTTCCAAGCAGCTTTCTTGGGATGTTAAGCCTTGAGAATCATAGTTTCTTCATCTCCTCTCTACAAGTGCCTTCCAGATTCTCTGTCCCTTGACAAGCCATCCTGAGAATTTTCTAACCCAGGGAAAGGAAGGTAGATAGGAGGGCCACAGTTGCAACAGATACAGTTGCAGGTCTTTGATGCTGTGGAACAGACCCACAGCAACTGGACTGTGCTGAAGTCATAAGATTCCTGCTGTTTCAGTGGTACCACTTCATGGTGCTATTCACTTAACTCATGGTGTGCCAAACTAATTGTGGTTTGGTAAACATTGTCTTTAATTATTAATTGCTTTTATTTTATGAAGTTGCCTTTTTTGGGTGTTTGTCTGTCTGTCTGTCTTTTTGTTTGTTTGTTTTTTTCTCCCCCTTTTTCCTCTTGAACTTCCTGCTATCCTGGTATTCTTTCACTCAGTTAAATGCAAAACAGACGGTTGGACTAATTATTTTTTGATTTCCATGTCTGTGTTGCTCTTATAATCCAGATTCTTTGCTTTGCTTGAGAGGAAGGCAGATATAAAAAAACCCAAAACAACTCCGTCAACAAATTTTGTCTTGATTTTTAGTTTCCTATGCCCTTTGACAATGTGATCCATTGCCTAGGAGACAGTGAGCAATAGCAAGGAAACAAAGTATACCTGTTTGAAAGCCAGTACTTGGAAAACTGTTATTAATTTTGTTTATATTAACAGTAGCTGAAAAGATGCACCTCATTTTGTTTTCAACACCTAAAAAAAAAAAAGGATGTAACTTCCTGTGAGAAATGATAATAGCAAAGTTAGAGAATTGAATAAAATATTTTCTTACCATTATTTATTTATAAATAAACATCTTGTGTTAGTGAATACTCTAGTGTTGTTGGTGAATACCAAGTTCTGCTAAATATGAAATTTCCAAACATTTTGATAATATTTTTAACTACAAGCAAACATATGGATAATGTAGAAAATTAAAAAAAAAAAAAAAGATGAGATATCACAGGCTTTTGGGGAAAAATCTGAAATAGACATTTTATTGACATACTTTAAGAAAATAATTGAATGCTAATAATATTAATGGGGTTGTTTTCATTTCTTTAAAACTCCAGTAAGAATCCTAAAAGGAAAATAAAAAGTTATACATCATTGCTTATTTTTCTCTTTCTTTCAGTAACTGACCAGGAGATAATAGCAAAACATGAGACAGTATAAATAAAAAAACTATCATAATCATTCACATTTTAAATAGTTTGATATTTCAATAATATGAATTTACAGTTCTGCATAATACAGGTTGAAGAATTTTTTTTTTTAACAGTAGAAAAAACCTTGATTTAGAAATTTAGAAATACAGAGATTATTTTATGGGCACCTATTTTACAGGCCTGTTGTACTCACCATTTAAAATTTTATTTAAATGGTGAGTACAACATAATAAAATTTATTTATCATCTGAGATGATGCAGTTCCTACTTGCAAATCTTCAGTCTTGGTGAAAGGGATGGTATAAATTCTCAGCTGAGTATTTATCATTATCAGTAGTGTTATCAATAAACACTGATAACAGGTGCCAGGTTGCGCCAAGATGGCGGGGAGTGAATGAGACAGTTTAGCAGGGAAATGTTTTCAGATGGCACCATTTCTGGGAGGTCATTAGAGAGGAATTGACAGCAAGGATTGAGAGTCTGCAGTTCACACAAAGTCCAAAATACTCTGAGATGCAGCTAGCAGCCTGCTAAGTTACTTCTTAAGGACCAGAGGGAGTTACAAAGATTTTTTCCTCTTGTCAGCCAACCAAGTGAGCAAGGAGTAGTGCCTGGACCAATTGGACAGAGTTATTGGACAGTGGCCAGGCAGAAAGGGACCTGGGTGTGCTGGTTGACAGCTGACTGACCAAGAAGGCCAATGGCATCCTGACTGCGTCAGAACAGTGTGACCAGCAGGACCAGGACGGTGATTGACCCCCTGTACTCGCCACTGGTGAGGCTGACCTTGAGTGCTGTATCCAGTTCTGAGCCCCTCAGTTTAGGGAAGGATGGTGAGATGCTGGAGCAAGTCCAGGGAAGGGAAATGGAGCTGGTGAAGGGTCTGGAACACAAGTCCTGTGAGGAGCAGCTGAGGGAGCTGGCATTGTTCAGTCTGGAGAAAAGAAGGCTCAAGAGAGACCTTATCCCTCTCTACAACTCCCTGCAAGGAGACTGTAGCCAGGTGAGGGTTGGGATCTTCTCCCAGGCAGAAGACAGTCTCTCCCAGTGACTGAACAAGAGGACACAGTCTTAAGCTGCACCAGGGGAGGATTAAGTTGGACATAAGGAAGAGGTTCTTCAAACAAAAAGGTGACTCAGCATTCAAATAGGCTGCCCAGGGAGAGGGTGGAGTGACTGTCACTGGAGGTGTTTAAGAAAAGACTGAGCTTGGCACTTGGTGCTATGGTTTATTTGACACACAGGTGGTGTTAGGTCATAGGTTGGATTCAACAGTCTCAAAGGTCTTTTCCAACCTAGTTGATTCTATGATTCTGCAGCCTGGAAGGCTCCTTATTTGACTGAGAAAAGGACTTACAAGGATGAAGAACTGTTTCAAACTGTTTCCAATCTTCCATTATTTAAAAAAATTAAAATTCAAATATTTTAAAAATATGTGGTTTTTAGATTTTTTTGTGGTTTAGACATATTTATGCATATTGTACCTTCAATTTCATTTCCATGAAATCTAATTCTACATGTCTGGACTGCAGATTTTAAAGCTAGAAAATTTTCCTTTAGGGAGAGAAAAAGCTCCTTATTTTAAGAATATGATGTGGTTAAATGTAGAGTCATTCCAGGAAGGGAAAGCTTCATTCCTCCCCTTTTAACCCATCTCTAGATTTCACGATTAACCCACAATGGGTCCACCTTTTCCCTTGGGTATAAGGCAGAGGCAAGATTAAAGGTGATGAATTGTGAAACGGTATTTCGAATATCTACCTTCCATTTCTCAAAAGAATATATTTTCATTTATTCAACCTATGCAAGAGAAAAGGCTTAAACCAGTCTTAAACCAGAAAATTTTTAGAAACGTTTTCGTAAGCATTCTGTAATTTTCTTATGGTTTACAGTTAGACAAATATTGTTCAATCTGATATTATTCTGATGCTTATTTTGTACCATATATGCAATTCCAGATTATTTTAATAGTATCAGTTAAAAGCAGGGACATTTTTGTTTTGTTTTGTTTAAGAATTGCTTCCTTCGAATCTTAAATGCCACCATCCGTTAGACCTGTTTCTAGGGATTGGGGTTTTTAAATAGGAAGATTTTCCATTCAGATATTTGCAATTATCCAAATGAATCCTTCACTTTTTAAAAAGGTTTTCAGAAGAAAACTTATGCTATAAGTGATAACTAACCAAGAGTAAATTTTTTTCGTATATTCCATGTAGTTTTATATTTAGCAATGCCACCAAGTGGGATCTCAATGGTGTTTGTAATGACTTGGCACTGCATGCTGGATTTGTTACTCATGCAGTTTTGATTCTTCTGCTCTCTTACTGCATTGACTTCCATGAGGTACTGAAGTCAATTTAGCCTTGCTAAATTTAAAAAACTGTCTCCAAATGCATCTAGAGTTAAAAATATTTTTAATGTATATTTTAATTGTGAAGCTAAGTATGACGTTCTGGATTCTGTGCAGACTGTATAGTAAAAATTATCTCTTTCAAATACAGAATCCAATTTATAAAACCATGTTTTGTTCCTCAGTGTTTCTTTTATGAACAATATTTTATTGTTTAATATTATGTACAGTGGGAGTTTTTCTAAATAATACTTTGTTCTAAATAATAGTGATATCTTAATTAATTATCATTTTCCAAGTTCCTTTTTCTTACTATAATACTGTTTATAAGTAGAAATTTCTGTTTGTATTAGTACTTTTCTGTTCACTGTTTTGCTATTTCTCATTATATTTCAAAACAGATATGTGTAATTTTGTTCCCATTGTAATGCAGATAAAGTCAGTAAAGTAAAATACAGTCTTAGAAAGTGCACATGATTTATCCCTTAATATTCTCTGCTGCAGCTAACCTGAGTCAGCGTGAGGTATTTTCTGTCACTAAGACAGTGTGGAAAAAAGCCCGATATAGAAAATTAGATAAAAGATAAAATAACGTCCTCTTCCCTGTTGAATGCCTCTCCAATTGTATTATCATTGATAATTGTGTTATTGTAGCTATTCTCTGGGTGTGGGAATGGGGAACAGCTTAGTTTTCTTGATATCTAGCCAGAAGCTGGCTTAGGATTTGTCCTAAGGCCTACTGTCAAAAGACATAAAGAGAAATCCAGAATTTCATTTATATATTGGAAATTTATTTAGCTTATTTACTTATTTATGTAAAGCCATATAGTTTAGTCTGACTAAATTTATTGAAAACCAAGAGATTTCTTTGGGCAATTTTTTTGTTTTAATATTTTTTCCCCCACTGGAAAAATAAAGTTTCTGTCCTTTTCTGACATCAATCATGGAGCCTTGGGATTTGATTATTACGACCACTTTTCAATTTGAATTTTATTACAATATGCAAATTATTCTTGAAACTATTTTTAAATGCTAGTCTGACTGCTATATGACACAAGTTCTTGGCTGTCAAAGAGGAATTCAAGGTGCCTTATTTACCTTGCCTAACTCATACCCTACTCCTATCAGGGGAAATACAGTCTTTTGGGGAACATCTTGTCCTAAAAGGAGCAATGAAATTTTCCACAAAGCAGAAAGAATGCAGAATGCAACGGGGCTCCATGAAACTCCTCAGTGACAAGTTTCCTGCAGGAGTGTCTGTGCCTCACATGTGACTGTATAGGCAAGCATTAAGGAATATTGCCTGAAAGCCCCTGAGATTGCTTACCTTAATATTAAAATAGAAGATCAAATGATAATTATTTAGACAGTACAGTAAGTTGTAGTGAAAGTATTTATCAAATAATTATGGGGCAATGTCCAATGAGTGTTGTAGATTTTATTATGAAAAATCAACAGTATATCAAGTAAATCAATGCATAATAAGATAACAAGAAAGGGATGAAAATCAGTGCAATATATATTATATGATATGATATATATACAATATAAATGCTAGTGTGAGGAAAATGTTCAGGACTAGGTATCGTAACAATGTAACTATTGGAAAAAGAGATTCAACCAGTTTTTTTAGCATTTTCTGTCCAGTCCTCAACCCATAAATGTGTTTTTCACAGATGTACTGAGTGTGAAGTAATCACTAATGTAATGGCTTTCTTACAAACTTGTTCAAGACTTGTGTTATTGTTTAACCCCAGCTGGCAACCAAGCTCACAGCCTCTCACTCTCCACTAGCCTCCCACCATAGTGGAATGGGGAAAAGAATTTGAAACAGAAAGGTGGGAAAATTCTTGTATTGATATAAAGACAGTATAACAGGTAAAGCAAAAGCTGAGCACAAAAGCATATTCAAAGAAGGAATTAATTCACCACTTCCCATGGGCAGGTAGATGTTCAGCCATCTCCAGGAAAGCAGACTTTCATAATACACTACAATTATTTGTGAATACAAAACACAGTCACTCTGAATGTCCCCTTCTTCTTCCCCCACCTTCATGTGCTGAGCATGATGCCCAGTGTTATGTCATATTCTTTTAGTCACTTGGAGTCAACTGTCCCATCTGTGTCACTTCCCAGATCCCTGCAGATCCCTAGTCTGCTTTCTGGTGGGATGGGGTAAGGAAGAGACCTTGATTTTGTGTAAGCCCAATTCAGCAATAACTAAAACATCCCTGTGTTATCAGCATTGATACCAGCACAAATCAAAACCCCAACCCCATACTAGCCACTATGACAAAAATTAACTCAATCTCAGTGAAAATGAGAACAGTTTAACAGAATTAGCACTGCTTTATTATCCACCATTGTCCTATAAATAAATAGTATTGTTTATTCAACTAGATGCAAATTGTAAATAATTTAATTAAAGTCCAATTTAATGTTTATTGAAATTAGCAACTTTTGAACAAAATATTTCCATTTCCATGGAAAGCTGGGGTGTCTCTCTGATATTCTGCTGACTTTAACATCTCTTAAAAGTAGCTGAGCTCTGCAAGGAAAAATCTGTGCCTCTAAAGTTTGCATGTAAAGTTCCATGCAAAAATTCATTTTTGTTACAGTCCATTGTTGTATGAAACATCATCCTAAATATCTGTTCTCTAAACTAAGCTCTCTGCTGTTTAGAAATTAAGTCTAAATGCTCAGGGTTTTGTCTTTGTCGCTTTTCCCTCCCCCTTGTACTAATCTCACATACTGAGTTTGCATCCAACAGCGCTGTTTTAGACCTCTGTCTGTGAGGTAATCTGAGGAAATACAAGAGACAAAAATAGTAAGAGGAAACTTTTCTTCTGACACCAGTTGATAGATGTGGAGTAGCACAGAAGTAAATCATTATGCAGGTTCTCTTCTATGATTAAGTCATGTAGTATAGATTGACTGTAGTAATTAGATCACCCTAGATTCATTTCAGCTATTAAAGAAGGAACAATATCTGCAAAGACAAACACCGAGAGGTCAGGGAAGAAAGTGATGCTTTTCTCACTTAGCAGAATCCAGGAATATATATTTTGTGAAAATCTTAACTGCACAGCAGGATAATGTGGATGCTGTTGAGAAAGTTGAAATCAGTCATGTAAGCCACACCAGAAAAAAAGCCATCATTTTTTTTTTTTTCAGATACAGATGAAAATCTGAATATAGTAAAGAAATAAAATTACTATGAAAGCAAATAGAGAGTTATAGAGAGTTAAATACAATATAATGTCAGATTAGGGACTAGCAGAGAAGTTTTAACAGAAAATAGTTTCATTCAAACTGATAGGCATAGGAATTTCTGATGAGTTCATGAAGTGGGGATAAGTTTAATTTTAAACACAGGTGAGCAACGTGGCAATTTCCATTCAAATTTGAATGTGAATAGAATATGATGAACATATCTTCAAATTTCAGCAGGGAAAAAGGTTTCCTTGGCTCTCTCAGACTGAGCAGCCTGTCTTTTTAATCCACTTTAATCTTATTCTATAAAGGTGTGAATTGAGTTTATATAAATTAGCCAAATGATTCACTCTACATTTCTCCAGCTAAAATATGCAGTCAATGTTAAAAAAACCAAACCAAATCCAAATTACAAAACGAAACACGAATGAAATAAAAGAGGAGAGCAGTGTCTCTATAACCTGCCCTGGTAATTCAGTACAGATGGAGATGCAGAGATCTCTTCTTCAGGAGATACTGAAAATTCGTTCCTGTATGACTGCTTAATAAGTGGCTCTTATGACTTAGGGGTCAGGAAAATTTTTTTTCCTAATCAAATGAGCTATGTAGGTAACAAGAAATGAATCTCATTTGCAACACAAGTAGAAATTCTGTATTTTTATATGACTTTGAAAATCATTACAGCCAGGATTCATTTTACACAGAGAAATGCACCCTATCAATTATTACCAATCTACTTCCCACTGAAATTCACTATTCATCTACATAAGCAGAAGGACATACTTTTTCCTGATTAATCATAATGTGTGAAATTTGGTCTGGACATCAATCTTTTTCATGCATTATTGCTAATATACTAAATGTAAAATGATTATTTGAAATTATATTAATTTAAAGTTTCTATGTTTTAGTGACATGTTGTAATCAACTCAGACTTATTTATAGACAAGAAAAAGAATTAAATTAACTTATTGAAGTTTTAAACTTCTTTCTAAAAATAAAAAAATTAATGTGTAGTATAGATGAAAAAAAAAGTGACTAAATTTTATTGCGAATATAAACTCAGCTACAGGAAAAGGAAATTAAACAGCTCCATCCAATATGGTCTTGAACACTTCTGGGGATGGGTCATCTACAACTTCTCTGAACAACTTGTTCCAATTCCTCACCACCCTGATAATAAAGGATTTCTTCCTGATATCTATTCTAAACCTGCTCTTATTCAGTTTTAAGCTATTCCCTGTTGTCCTGTCACAGGACATATTCTTGTACATAGACTCTCTCCATCTTTCTTACAGACGCTCTTTTGGAAGGGACCAATTAAGTCACCTCAAAGCCCTCTCTTTCCAGGCAGAATCACAACCTTAATTCTACCAGCCTTTCCTCACGGCAGAGGTGCTCCATCTCTCTAAAACACTTGGTGGCCTCCTATGGACTCCCTCCGAGAAGCTGATGTCTTTCTGTATTGGGGAGCTCGGAGCTGGATGCAGTACTGCAGGTGGGGTCTCAGCAGTGCAGAGCAGAGGCAGAATCCCCTCCCTCACCCTGCTGACCACGCTGCTTTTGATACAGCCCAGGACACATTTGTCTCTCTGGGCTGTGTGTCCATGGCTGGGCCATGTCCAGCCTCTCATCCCCCAGCACCCCCAAGTCCTTCTCACAGGGCTGCTCTCAATCTGCTCATAGTGGCAGTCTATATCTGTATTCAAATATCAGAGTATAGAGGGAACATAATCTATTATCTCATTCTTCAAACATTCCGAAGTTTTTCTCTTTAATGAGGTTTTCTTCCACTACCTGAGATTTAAAACTTGGCTCTAGCTAGAATTATAAGGGTGGACAAAATCATTAATTTGACAATTTCTGTTCTGACTGATTCTGGCTATTCATACTGGGAAGTCAAATATGGTATTTTCTCTTTCGCTTGTGGAGATACATATGTCTTGAGATATGACGCAGCAGGCAATAAGACAGCTTGGGGAGGAAAAAGCCTTCTGCAAGTGAAAGTGCATGTGAATGAATTTAGTGAATGAATTTACAGAAGTAATATATTCTCCCAAATGAAGGCAGGAACTTCTTGTTGACATTAGAGGAGTAGATTTGACAAAAGGCAAGGAAGTAGTGATGCAAAACGTCTGTGTCATACCAGGTTTCAGTCATAAATGATAAGTGCATCATGAAAAACACGTTGAACAAGTCAACCCTTCAGAAAGTTTAGATCAGTTTTGACCGAGAGAATGCTTTTACACATTTTGCTTTTGCATCAATGCTTTGATCAAATAGCCTGGTGCCATGACTAAATACATTTTAAAATGATCTTAATAGCTCATGGAACTACAACCTATTTTGTAAATAATACAAAAGCCCTTCATTTTTGCATCTTTGTACAACATTAATTTCTGATCAGTTAATACCTTCACTTCATTTCCAGTAACCTATTAAATCACATTCCATGCTGCAAGAGTTTTATGCACAAATAAGTTAGCTTCATTTTTTTTCCTTATCTGCATTAAAGAAAAAAATCAAACTAGTACAGTATAAATTCTCTAGGCTTCTGTTATTAAGCATGTGTATAAGTTTTAAAATGCTACTTTTATTTTAGTTTTCACTTACCAGTACTGAACTGTGGGCTTGGTCAAATAAAGTTAAAATGCAATTTAATTGGAGAAAAGCTTCCTTCACACCTCCTGTGACCTCAGATTAAGTTGATTTTATTACACTCATTAAAACATGAGTAAAAATTTGGCTAAGATTATGAAGCTGTTAAAACTTCTGGATGAACATGGATTCACTTAAACCCTTCTTTTTTGTCCGGAACACCTGGGAGGAGAAGAAAAATAGTTTCTGATTTTTTTTCATTTCATCTGTTCACCTTTCCTTCTATATAGTAATCAAAACACATTGTGGTCCTAGGAAGAGATAGATACATTATACATGTTGGAACACAGCCCTTCTAAAAACTCCAACAGGGATTTATAGAAGAAAAACACCAAGAACCACTTTCTTTTCACCCCTAGTAACCTCAGCAGCCTTCCCCTTGCTAAGACATCTTATCAAGTATTCAGTATTGTCTTGTTCTTACACAAGGCATAAGCCAGGTTCTGTGTAAAAACCTATAATCTCATTACAGTAACATTATTATAAACTGATTTAATTTTTTTATTATTTATTTCTGTCACAATAATACAACTTCGACTTCACTTTAATTACCCGTGACTTCCCTATAACGTAAGCAGAGCAAGCCCTTGATCTTGTCTTTACCTCTTGCTCTAAGAAAGACTAGAGATCCACCCTCCTATCCTGAAAAGCCTACCAAAGCAGCAACCTGAAGGAAGCAGTTCCTTTCATCTCCTGCTTAAACAAGACAAAAATTAAATAAAAAACTACTTAAATACAGCAAATCCGACAATAGGAAAAGACTCACAAGGAAAGCAAAGGCAGCAGGAAGCACAAGTCTATAAAAAGCTTCAGGCAGACCCTACAAGACTGGCAAAGCTCCAATCCTCTGAAATAGAAAAATCAATTAGATACACCAAGCAGAGATATGATGCACTAGGGAAAAAGGGAAAAAATCCTGTTCTACACAGAGACAGAGACTGAGAGGAGTAAATATACACCTGCACATTTACCATCAGAAGCAGGTTGCAGCAAATCCACACTAATCACTCCAAAACCCACAATCAGATAGTTGATGTGTCTGCGTGACTCTCAATAAATTCATGGTTCCATATTTCAAACTCTGAAGTGAAAGTATTCCATGCAGCCACCAAATGCCTGCATTCTTGAATCCACAAAAAGACAAGCTGAACTCTTTATTTGCAGAGGAGGTGGTAATAAAGGTAATTAGAACAGACAGACTGAAAAATCACCCAGCTGGATAACTTGTATACCATGCAAAATTCTCTTTAACTTCATTCCCTACTCAGAAGCTGTACAGAGCCACGTTAGATCCATCATGCCCTGCAATTTCAACACTAACAGAATCTCGGACAGGACCTCAGACAATAATAACATTGTTGGAGACAGTTGTTCAGTCAGGTCTCAGAGGAACTTAATGAAGAGTTTTATGTTAATAATTGACCCACTGAATTTAGCCCCCTTCTTTTTATACAGAAGAGCTGTGAAAAAATGCTTTAACTTCATCTGAATAAAGCCTCTGGAAATGGAATTTAAATATGCAAGTTTAGGACAAGCTCACAGATAAAATGTTGTCTGTTTATGGCTGTGGATAGTAAATTATTTCAGGCTTGAGACATCTAATGTTTCCTGAAACTCCTTGGGGTATAGTGAAAATTCATCCTTTACCCAGTATGGAATTTTGCATAGAGAAGCCACTACCTCTTTGCTAGGACTCTCTGTGGAAGAGACAAATGGCCAGACTAGGATGTAAACTCAGCAGCTAAGTTCCCTGGACAGAACACAGTTACCTACAATCTCCCATGGCGCTAAGCAGGTCAGCTGTTCCTAAGAAGCAATCTTGTTAGGTGTCAAAGCTCTGCATCAGCACAAAACATGCTGCACCAACTGATGCAACTGTTGTCTTCTTCATAGAGCTGTTAGAGGCTCATGGTTTGGGTATTGTTAGCACTGTGCTCCCTCATGGGCACCATTCGAGGCATGCTTGGAGCAAAGCTAACGTATATTGACAACATTGAGTTCAGCAGAAAATGCAAGTCACAACCAATTTTATTCAAAAGTAGGGACAGACATCCTTATGGCATAGGTCTTCCTGCCATGTAAGCAGAAGCAATTTCTGAAATAGGTTTAAAAGGCAAGCAAGGCACAGCAAACAACAGTCTAATTTTGCAGTCTAAGCACTCTTTTTGAGAGTCATCTCACACCCATGTTACAGATTCTATCTGGTTTTACCTAATACTTGCCTAATTTGTAATATATGAAAAACATCTTTAACACACAGAAAACAGTCACCATTTTTAACTAGATTCCCTAATATTTAGGTTTCTTTATCAAGCTTACTCTCTGTCTGTGTGGGTTAACTTCCATTGGCCATTATGTGGCTACCAAGCTTCTCTCTCACTCCTCTTCTTGAATCCAAATAAGTACAGGTAATAAAATGGAAGGCTTGTAAACTGAGATAAGGGTAGGGAGAGATCACTCACCAAATACTGTCACTGGTAAAACAGATTCAGCTTGGAAAAATCAATGTAATTTATTGTCTGCTAAACAGACTAGGATACCAAAAAATAAAAGCAAATCTTAAAAACATCTTTCTCCTACTTCTCCTCTCTCCCCAGTCTCAACTTCCGTTCCAATTTTCCTGCCTCCTGCCTTTGAGTGGTGCAGAGAGATGGGGAATGGGGGTAGTGGTCAATTAATCATAGTTTACCTCTGCTGCTTCTTCCTCCTCATATTTTTCCCCTGCTCCACATCTTCTGCAGTTCTCCACTAACTTCTCCAATGTGAGCCCTCCTACAGGCTGCTGTTCTCCATGAACTACTCCAGCATGGCTTCCTTCCATGGGTACAGTCCTTCAGGAGCAGACTGCTCCAGCCTGGGTCCTCTGTGGGTCACAAGCCCTGCCAGGAGCTGCCCCAGCATGGGGTCTCCACAGGGTCACGGCCTCATTCAATGTGCAACCAACTGCTCTACCGCAGGGTCCTCCAGGGTGATCTGTGCTCCACCATGGACCTCCATGGGCTGCAAAAGGACATCTGCATCACCATGGTCTTCACCACAGACTGCAGGGGAATCTCTACCCCTTAATGGTAGTGGGAATGTGCTTTACACTCAGTAGTGTACAGAAACAAGAATCAGGAAACGTTAAAGGAACACTCTACTCAGGCTAACATTTCCAGCCCTTCTCATTTTCTATTTGCATATTGATGTCTTATACATGACGTAAAAAAACATCTTTTGACAGTTTCCTGCTCTTAACTGCTCTTTAAGTGACCTCTAGTGCTAAAAAATGCAGGATCCTTAAACATGATAATTTTTAGTATTTATTGCATGTATGGCATATTTTATAATAATTTGCAAACAGTTAATAATCACTTAATAGGAAAATCACGGTCTTAGAAAATGCAATACTGACTCAGTTTTCTATTTTGTTTTCTTTATTTTGCCTGTATGTGCACTACTTGAATTCATTTGATTGGAATGTAAATTTTAAACCAAATATTAGTCAATTAACTCACCAAACACTTTTCAGGATAAGGCCTGACTGGGCCATAATGTACTAAGTCTTTTTTTCGGAAGACTTTTTAATTTTTTCTTCAATATCATTTACTCTTTCTTTGCTGTGGTATGGCTTTATTCCTCTTTTTTTCTTTTTTTTTTTTTTTCTCCTCTTGGCCAAATAAATGGCTGAAGTGGATTTTTTTACAGGTAATTGGAATTGACCTGCCAGCTGTGAATAAATATTTACTGTCTGCTGTACAGAAATAGGTATCTCTATACCTGCCCATCTGTATTTTTGTAGAGTAAGACCTTACTCATAAATGTGGCAGCTGGCTAGAATAGTTAAGGAATGATTTTTTTTTATGACTTGCTAGGCAAGACAGAATGAAAACCCCCACATAAGTCACCAAGAGATTAGTTACTTCAGCTTCAGGTTGCAGCAACTTATGTTACCAACTTTCATCAAATCTCCTCACCTTCCCCATCTTTCCCACACACCTACATGCTTCATGTGGGAAAGAAAACTTTATCCATTTTTTATATCTTTCAATATTGAGCTTTAAAATTAAACAGTGAACACATGATTTACCTCAGTGTTGAACACAACTATTTTGTGCACTCTGATAAATACAAGAATCAAAATACGGGTTCAATGAGTCAAAATTTAGATGTTCTTAAAGGGTTATTTACCAAAAGCTCATAATTAAATGCTTACAAAATACAGTGGCACTGTACATAAGAGATCATCTCCTTCACTGCAATCCATAATTTAAGGATTCCAGTGATTAATTGTCAGTGTTTGACTCTATCTTCTTCTGTCCAAGGCCCTCTGCCCTTTTATCTTGCCTCTTGCATGTTATTTGCTCTTTAGGGAACATAGCACTAATACTCTGGTAGCCCTTTTCTTCAAAAAAAGCCAAAATTGCAGTGAGTATGGACTAAAAACCTCTCATGCTGAACATTAGTGGGTTGCTGATCATCTAGACCATGGTACTATGATATTCTGCACTACCATCTCTCCATCTCTGCCCTGAGGAGCTATTTATTTGGTTTTTGGTTCACTGTTTACAAAAGAGAGAATGGATTTGTCCTCTGTATCAAAAATATATTTACAAAATAAATAGATCGGAATATATCGACCTATATGTACATATTATATATAAACTAAAATGTATAGACATCATAAAAGAGGTCTTATGGATATATTAAAATTCAGTTAAAATCTTTCCTGAACACCACATCTGACCCATTTTTTGGTCGGTGTCATGGCAACAAAAAGATTAAATCCTATATTGCTGTATTTCAAAGTAGAAAATAGCAGCATGTCATCCATTAATCTTCGGTTCTATAGAGGAGGATAAGATGTGTAAAATAAAAGAACCCCACTTGAGATTTCACCTCCTATCCCCTTGTTCCCCATTTGGCAAAAAAAAATATTTACTAACTCATGTCCTTTGATTAAATTATTGCAATTAAATCTTAAAAATATAAATTTTTAGAAAGAGAAACTCAACAATAAACTAGCAAATGAAACTATAGAGATCATTTGGATCACCCTGGATTAACCATTAGTTTATTAATTAAACTAGAGATGAAATTTTAGACAGTCTCTCATATTCTAATGAAGTGCTCTAACAGTTCTGTGGAATTGAATTGAGTTAAAGGAAGAGAGAAAGAAAGAGATCTCTTAATTATGTTGTAATTCTGCTCTGTCTATGTAGTGGAGTTTCTTGCCCTTACCAAGGAGTTTCTCAGCACTGTCTCTTTTGTACTTCAAAACAGCATTTTTCCAAGGATACCTGAGGAAGTGATTTCCCTCAGAATTTTCATCTCAATATTTTATATAATTATTATGACACTTGACCTTTACAATCTAGCTGCGTAGAAGGACAGAAGTACAAATTTCCACTTCTTCCTGTCCTTAGTCCTCATTAAAGATGAATTAGCTCAGTCACTGTTTTCAAAAAATTAAATTATTAGTTACAATATCCAAAAATGTCTGTAAGAAAAACCTATAAAATACAATCAGTATGCTATTGGATAAAAGAAAACATTCATGGAGTTACCAGCATATGGCATAACACTCTCTCTACTTTTCAGCACTAGTATATCCACATAAATCACACTAACAGGTGAAAAAAGAAACCTGAATTACACTAGGAAAAAAGAAGCTCTTGGATTTCCTAGGGGTATCATTTTCATTTTAAAATATCAGCTTTTTTGTAGGAAAATAAAAAAGAACTTTTCTTTTCTAGAGCTTTTCCATTCTGTATTAACTAGTTTCAGAGAATTAAAAACATTCTTTTCCATTTATTGCTAGGCCAATCATCAGCAATCCTTACTTCTTCTCTTGCCACTCTCCAACGTTTCCACCTTGAAACTCACTCAAGCCCCTCTAGAGCTCAGAAGTGCTTGTTTTCCAAGCAGTGTTCAAAAAATAAGCAGGAAGAAAACAAATGAGAGACAGAAAGGGAGAAAGAGAAAGAGAGGACGAGATTTATAATAGTCCCTGAGACTGAGTCTTGAGAGTGGAACTATAATTGTGTCCACCTGAGTGATTTCAGTTCAACAAAGAGTTGGTGGAAATGTTTTCTTAAATTGATTTATTTGAAGAATTGTGGTGTAACATTAAATCACTCTGTGGTCTGTTTTGTTCAGGTTTTTAGACTGTGACTGTCTTCAATGAGGTTCTACGTACATTTGTCTATCATACAAAGTGCAAAGCATGTTTTCAGTTCTCAAAGACTTAAAACTGAAGAAGTATTTTAACCCTTCAGTTCTCTCAGCAAGATTTTTCATTTATAATCCTCTTCTGATAACAATTTTTTTTAAGTGATAAATTTCCCTTAAGAGCCCAGGAAACAAGGGAAAATAACCATATTTTATAGGTCTTCATTTTGGTCAAACTCTCCTGGCCTGTGGTATTTTAATAACTGAATGACATTTAGAGCACAGGTTTGCTTGTGCAGTGATATATGATTGTGTAATATCTTCTCAGCTGAACTACAGTAACCTAATGGCTTCAGAACCCTTATCAAAAATCTGCCTGTGAGTGTTTCTACCATGTGTGCTGAACATCAGGCTGTGAAGCTTTTAAAAAACATTTTTATTCCCTAGATGGAGAAAAAGAGGAAAAAATAATAACACTTCTGTTATGCCTAGGAAGATTTGTGGTTTTGTAACTGAAAGAAAAAAAAAGGAAGCAAAAGAACAGTTTTACCATAAACAGGTAGATATAAAAAAAATGTTTTAAAATTCAGTCGGCTAAATCTGTTTTTTTATAAAGTAATATTCTGGAATGATACTGAATTCATTTTACTTAATTTCTGTAGGTTTATAGCCAGGGACTTTGGTGGTGGGGTGATTCCCTCCCCACCCATTCTGTTCTTCGCCTTCACTCTTGCCTGTCAGAGGGTGTCAGAATCCCTTCTGATGACCTGTTTCCAGATGGTTCTCTGCTTGGCAGATTTGATATGCCATGTCACATAAAAAGTTCATAAAACTGAAGTGGCATTCACTTCGTACAATGCTTTGATTATCAGCATACACACAGGGAAAGGCACAGCATCTCCCTGCCAAGCATTTAGAGCCCACTGGTTCCATAATCCAAGCTGAGCACAGCACAGTTTAACATTGTCAGTCTTTATGTCACACTTGTATCTGCTTGGCTTTTTCCAAGTCTAAGAGCAGACATGCAAATAAAAGCAAAACAAAACAAAACAAAACAAAACAAAAAACAAAAAAAACTTCCTCAAAAAACAAACAAGGAAAAAACTCAAAATAAACAAAAAACCCAAACAAACAAACAAAAAGGAAAAACTATATTCAAAAGAAATTTAAGTTTTAACAACACTGCTTAAAACAGAAACTGAGTAACTTCAAGTGTTATTTCCAGCTTGATTGTTTTTTAATCCTTCTTTATTGTTTGTTTATATCTACATACTTCAGTTTGGGCAAAACGGTACTATGTAAACTTTGATGGAGAACAGGGCTACTTAATAAAGAACTTCTTCTTTTTCCATCTGAAATTTGAATTAATGTTTCAACAAACACTTTCAGTAAGACAGCTCATTTTGCTGACTCTAGTAAAACACTCTCAGCAGTAGGGTGGCTAGAGCAGCCCCGGAATTTTTTAAGTAGTATAATTCATTACAGATATTTTTTAAAAATGTAAGCCCATTCTTTATAAGGGGGAGCTACATTCTGAATTACATTCTGCTGTTGGAACAGCAGCAGTTTACCCTTTTGTAGATTTAACATAGTCAATGCCATCTTTACTGGCCTTGTCAGAGTAAGCAAGAATTAAACAGCAGTAAATAACGGGCTTTCCCAATAATTGCAATACATATATAAGTTTTAATAAACCTGGATTATTGCCTCTGTTGTTCTTGTTGTTGTGTTTTTTTGTTTTGTTTTGTTTTGTTTGGATGGGTTTTTTGTTTGGATTTTGAAGGGTTTGTGGGGTTTTTTTTGTTGGGTTTTTTTTTGTTTGGTTGGTTTTGGTTTTTTGTTTGTTTGTTTGTTTTGTTTTGTTTTGTTTTCTGGGGGTGGGAGGGCTTTTGGCTTTTAAGGGGATTTTGGGGCTGGGAGGGGATTTTTTTGGTGTGTTGCATTCATCTGACCTTCAAACCAACAAGTTTACATGACATAGGAGGGTCCCTTCCAGGAAATACCTTGATTAGTTGCCCCAAAAATGTGGATATCTGACTGCTTCTTTCTCTTTCCATCTACCTCTTAGGTCATGTGTGACAGTTCTAAAAATAACATCTCAATTTAGTGGCAGTTTAATGTTTCTGTCATTTTACCTTGGAAACAGACATAAATGCCTAATCTAAGGAGATGACCTAGAGTTCCCCAGGAATCAAAACAGAAAGAGTTCTCTTGAATACGACTCAACTCCTAGAAGGTCACCCACATCTTTCTCTCTGTTCTCTGTGTGCAGCAACTGGGCATCTAACTGACACATTTCAATAAAGCACCTAAAGTTACAGGCAATAAATCCAAGACAGAGAATGTGAAATTTCAAGAAAAATACTTGGTGTCATTGAAACTATGCCAGGCCACATTTATGTAGATAAAAAATCTAATTATCTATCTATCTATCTATCTATCTATCTATCTATCTATCTATCTATCTATCTATCTATCTATCTGTATATCTATAATTTTGAGAGGAACCTACAGAGGAGACTTGAGGCCTCAACTAATCAATTGAGAATTAGAATATGCAATAAAGAAATTTAGACTCAAATTCATGATTATTAAGAATGTTTTTACACTTACTTTTCTAGTTCTAGATTATAAATTAATTTGTTTTCTCATCTGTGAAAATGTGACAGTTAATCACAGTAAATGAATTTCTATTTTAAAAAATAGAAAAAATTATAATTTTATGTATATGCAATACCTTTTTATGCAGATGAATCCCAAAATTATATGCATGCATTGCTATTTTATTAAATTTATGTTATTAATGTTGTTTTGTGCACTGTTTCTTTCTTCTTCCAAACTTTTGCTGTTCAAAAAATTTTTAAATGAAATAAAGACACATAGCATTTGAACAGATTCATCAACCACTGCTCCTTCAGCTCAGTTAGCATCTTTGTGCATTCAGGAGAGACTCAGAAAGCCACATTGAAACAGCAGAAAAATAAGCTGTGTAATAATGAGTGGGATAATAGGGGAAAAAATTAGTGTCTTTAATGAAACTGAAAAATTATACTTGAGCAAGAAGTCAAATATTAGACTAAATCTCTGAGTTTTCAGAAAATGTAAGTTCCTTTGAAATCACAGGAAAAATTTCTGCTTCAGTTATTGCACAGAATGGAGTGAAAGAGCTTTGGTTGGTTAAAGTGGAAGGATTATGGGTTTTTATTTGAAAAATAAGAATTGGTAGCGACACAAGAAGTGCTCTCAGCAATGTTGAGTGACCTATGCACAATGAAGTCACCATGTAAATACAAGATCAATGCCTCATCCTAGCACCTGTGTTTCTGTTATTACTATTTGAAAGAATCTAATTGAACATTTCTGAACATTATATTGAGGTTTGCATAATAAAATACTACAATTAAAGATTAACTATAATTTCTCCCCTCCTTCTTCTTACATAATTGCATGAACTTAAAATGAGTCACATTTCTTGTGTGACCAAAAAAAAAAAAAAGAAAAAAAAAAAAAATGCTTACCTAGCATTACTATCTGAGTCTATCAATTTTTAGGTCTTTTCTCTAGAAGTGTCCAGTTGTGAATAATAGCAGGGAATCTGATGGTAACTCAGTTATAAGCAGAGAGAAAGAGCTGTGCTCTTGGCTTGACTGTTTAGGTTCTTATTGGGAAGAAACACTGCATCTACTGCCTACAGCCATGACTTAATCTATTTCTGTCTGCATGAGATCTCCCTTGAAAATTCAGCTGTGCGAAAAAAGCTTAAACATTTTTAAATGTTTTAAATTAAAGCACAACTGTATGTGTGCCACGTCCATCTCTAGATCATTCCTAATGCCAATAGGTTTTTCTAAGCCAGGTTTGGGATCAAGAGGCATACTAGGAATATTCTAATGAACATTAAACACAATTAATTCCACTTACTCGTTCATCCATGAGTTCTTAGTTTAAAAATGAATGTTAGGCTGACTGATATGCTTTAACTCTCTGTGCTGATAATTCCAGATGGAAGAAATATCTGTGGTTATTAATAAATCATTATGCATTGGGAATTTTCCCTTCAACTTATGTTTTCCATTTAATTTCCTGAAAGAACCATTTAGAACTAATGATGGTTGCTCCTAGAACTTTTCCAAAGAATAACCCACTTTATCAGTGTACATATAAGAGGAGTCTTTTGTTCCTGCAAAAGATAACCATCAGCAAAACAAAAGGCTTAAGCAGGTCTACAGTAGTTTCTTTGTCTGTCAGTAGGCAGGCAGCCATGCTTTAACTCTGGCTCATTACAGTTCCCTCTTGACATTACCTATCTTTAGTATATCCCTTGTCATGCATCAGTAATGACTGTCTTCAGATGCCTCAGGCTTTTCTTAGACTGCTTTCAACCCCTTTTTTTTCCTCTTCATTTTTATTTCTCTCCTACATTTTTCATGACTTTCAAATTATCTGTTGACTGTAATTACATGACTTCAGGCCTTTCAGTCTGTTTTACCTGGAAAGACTTTGCAGAGTGTATACAACTACACTACTTCATTGTAAATTATAATGTAGTGTCAGATATATCTGTCAACACAACAGTTTTTATTAACTTCACAAACAGAAAAGAAATGCAGTAAGATCTAAGGCCCTATATATAGTGAGTGACTTCTAGACACAGAATGAGAAATGTGCAAGCCAAATGTGCAAAATTTAAAATGTAGGTTCCAAAACCTGAGGGAAGGATTTCACAGCACAATTTTTCTCTTTACAGGATATTTCGCCTGTGAATGCAAAATGGAAGATAAATTACATAAAAATACTTCCATGTTTGTCATACCTATCTAAGGAATGATAAAATGCAATTGTGTCAAGAGGCAATCAATGGAGGCAAGACAGGCAATTGGAAAACTACACCCAACATTTCTTTTTTTTTTTTTTCACAAAACAAGTATGTATATATATAAATAATAGCTGTGTAATAAATAAAAGGGACGAATGTAAATGCAGAGACAGTCTAGAATCATAGCTAGGAAATCAACTGCTTCTAAAAAGTCTGTTCTAGCAACAGTGGCTTTTATCAAGTCACACAGTTCAACTGTTGGGACACAAATATCACTGGGTGTCAGTCTATGCTGCGTATTGTCACAGATATCCTTTTGCTCTGCTAAATCTGTGGAGATTACCTTTTTAGTTTTGCTCAGTACCTGTGGAAATTGCTTCAGATTTTGAAGTGATGAAGTCTCTGTCTTGTTATTACTGTTACTAATTACTGTTATGGAAATAATGAAAGCATTTAGCAAGACTTCAAAGCCTGTTTGTGCTACACCCTGTATTGCCTCGTCATTGAAATATATACCTTGTCTCAAAAAGTTATGAACTAAAACTGGGTGGACACAAGAAACAGATGAGGAGAGCACAGGGTAACAGCATGACAATTATGAGGAGTGTAAAAAGCAGAGGTCAAAAAACTCCAACTGCCTAGACACAGTTATACATGTCTTCCTTCTCCACTTCCCTTTATCTGTCTTTTAATTAAAAATAAGTGGCCTGATTTTCAAAAACCTGAACACCCAAAACCTGCACTGATTTCACAGGCAGCTCTGGGTGTCAGCACATAAGAAAATTAGGCCAGAAGTATTTTCATCTTTGGAAGCTTCATAAGATTTATCCTTTAAATGTGAGTGACTAAGGGAAAACATTGATAGCTGTAACTTACAGCAGTGGAACAGGGAAAGCGTCTAAAAATCATAAAAAATTTAGAGTGCTATAGTTATTTTTTGTCTCTCTTTTTGTTTCCTGGTGTTGCATCTCTTGCCTGACACCATTCTGACCCATTTTGATAGAGGAAAGAGTCTAACAATCCTGGGCAAATTTCATAATGTGCCTGTCAGGGCAGTGTGGTGATAGGCTTGGAAATTTCCTTCCAGGTTGGGAACTTCAAGTGAATATCACGTAAACAACCTAGAAATATGTATCCTATCCTTTGATTTATTTCCTTGTTTATATCACATTTCTTTAATAGTAAGAAATACAGGGTATCCCTAATACTTTTACCAGTTGGAACTCAGTGTAACAAAAATTAGGAATGCCAAGATTTTGAAAAAATGTTATATGAAATATCCATTTTTATAATTGTTTATTTATGTATTTATTTATTTGTGGGAGAAAGTTTTATTGGGTGTTAAAAATCCATTTTCATTTAGCTCTGGGGAAAACTGCTACACTAGTGATAAAAAAAAATGGATATTCAAAGAGATCTGTGGAGATGGGTAAAAATAAAGTGTCTTCACTTCCATTATAAAAACACACCTGATACTGGCAAGCAGCCTTTTTTATTTGAGCTGAAATTGTTTGTCTGTCTTCACAAAAAGATGAAGCTAATGTAGCATGTCCTAGCTTCTCAGAAGTTTCTTGCATACCTTCAGTACACCCTTTCAGTTTGTACCTACAGTTCCCCTTTCTCTTAAAAAATATCTTTAGCAACGTTCATCCGATTCCTTCATAAAATCTTCCAAAAAGACCAATACTATGATTTTTCATATCATTTCATGAAGTGGGATTAGATGAGTTCCCTGTTGGACTGTTTCACAGCCCCATTTCGGTATTATTTTTTGTGCTGGTTTCAGCCAAGGACAGGGTTCATTTTTTTTGCAGTAGCTGAGAGGGTGTGTGGCTGAGGGGGCCTTGCCAGGACCAAGATGTTATTGGATATCTCATTGCAAGGGGGTGGGAGGGGTAAGGGACTGGCTTCTGAGAAGAAGGGGATGGCTTCTGGTCAGTATAGAGTGTGGAGGACAGAGCTGTTGGGGTGGGGTGCCACCAGCTACAGTCGCATTGCTCTGGGACAGGCTCAGTGAGCATTTCCATGTACACCTCTCTTTTGTACACTTTTTAAATAATACTTTTGCTGTTATGGTTCGCTTTCCTATCTTAATCCATGATCTTTGCCTCCGGTTTTCCTCTTGGGGGAAGGAAGGGGATGGGGAAGGAGGAAAAGGGAACTGGGTGATCACCAGTGAGATTTGGAGTCTTGGTGGGATAACTTATCTGGGGAGTAACATTCATAAACCACAACATTTTTTTCAGGCAAGTGGGAATAGCATGATCTGTGCAACAGATTAACTTGTTTTATTCCTTTTTATATTTTCTAAAGTTTTATAATTTCTAAAGTACAATTTCTGGAGCCTACAGGAAATATGGAGAGAGACTATTTATAAGAACATGTAGTGTCAGAAAACGAGCAATGGTTTCAAACTGAAAGAGGGTAGGTATAGGTTAGATATTAAGAAGGAATTCTTTATTGTGAGGATGGTGAATCAATGGAACAGGTTGCCCAGAAAAGTTGTGGTTCTTCCATCCCTGGAAGTGTGGAAGGCCAGGTTGGATGGGGCTTTGAACAACTTAGTGTTCAGGCCTGGTTGTTAAAATTGTTAGGGAGATGCCTCTGCCTGAATTAAGGTGCAAACAAGACCATATGTCAAAGTCAATAGTGTGGATTTTATGTAACAGTAAATGTGAGATAGAGAGAGAAAGAGAGAGAAAAGGAAAGAGGGGGTGGGGAAGAAAGAGAGTGACAGAGAAACAGATTAAGAGGAAAATATCACTACTCCATGGGTCTCAAGGACATCCTTTTGATATTCTTCTTCTGGTCTTCTCAGTGGCAAGGGTCCCACAAAACATTCAATGGATTCAATGGATTAATATTCATTTGGGTCAGGTAGGAATATCCAGATACCTCCCTGGATGGAGGACAAGCTTGACAGAGTCTCTTGCCCATACTCAGGATCTGTTGCATCACTTTGCATCACGTGCAGGGCTGGTGCAAGGCCTCAGGAATCATTCATGAGGGGGGTGCATTTTGGGGGTCTTTGATGGTTTATGAGGCTTCTCAGCTGCCTCTTACCTGAATGCCCTGTGTGTATGTGGCCTCCCCAGGGTGGGGGGGTTTTACAGCTGAGCCAGTTTGTGTAAGGGAGGATGGGTGTTCACTGCCTCTGACCAGAGGTTACACCACACACCCAACTCTCCTTCTCCTCCTCTTCCTCACCTTAATCCCAGCCAGAAGTAATTTTCAGGAGAGCTGCTATGTTTGACTTTCTTTGTGGATAACTCTTCACTCTCAGCCTTGTTTACTTCTTCCTAGACCTGAGAAAATTGGTCAACAGTGTCACCTTTATCTTCTCTCAGGTCCCGTAGGCGACCTAACTCACAGTCCAAAGTCCCAGTCAGGAGGCATATTCAGGGACAGGTAGGCCTTGGTGGTCACAGCTTCTTTATACATCTTGGCCATAATAGGAAAATATCCTTCATAACAATGTTTAAACCATTAACCACAACATTTCAGTCTCTCACAACTGGTCCAATGAAAGGTGTCCCTGCAGGTGTGTTGAATGTAAATGATTTTTAGTGTCATTTCCAACCCAGGCCTTTCCATGATTCAATGTTTCTATGACTTCTAAGCTTCAAGTTCCTATGGCTCATCCTGAAGAAAGTCATCTGATGGTCTGCATTACAAAGGTCCTCAAGGATCCTCCATATACAGTTTTTTAATTAACAGAATTCACTGAACACTGTCAATCAGTATTTCTGAATTCTCATGAAGTAAAGCAAAACATTAATTTCAGCTACACGTGAGTCTCTTTCACTTGACTTCACTTTCTCTAAGCATAAAAGTGTCAAATCACTGATTAATTTTTGTTTGAGAAGAGCAAATTATAAGCTATTTAAAACGAGAAAGATGAGTATTTACATTTTAGTATTATGCCATGTATCTCTTTATGTTTTCATCTGCATTGATTATAAAACATCTATTTTGCCTCATTTCAGATGCATAACAGTAAATTAAGCAATTTAAATAAATAATAATTGTTTGTTTATTGGCCTGGGAAATGCAAGTGCTTGTTTCTTTGATGTTAGTAATTAAGAAAGAAGCAGGTATTTCCCAGAACTGAAGATGACAAGCACAAATTTCTGACTACAAAGTCTAATTCTGTGATGTTATTCAAAGATATAAATATGATTATGTTTAATATGAATTCTTTAGGTCTAATGGGAAATATGTTTTGCAAAGAATTTTTAACATTGATTTAAACATCCACTGAACTCAGGCAAATGAACAAAACTTTGGCTTTAATTATCATCAAACTTTTTACATTGGTCTCTACTCAGTTATTAATGCTGTAATATGCCAGTTCTCATTACACTCTTGAATTTTTCTTTTTTCATTCTAACTCCAAACAGGATATGTTGAAAGGTCATGGAAACTAGCTGATCAGCATTACAAAAGGCCAATTTGATTCCTTTTACCGTCAAATGAACTTAGAAGAGGATGATATTTAAAGCAACAATTTGTGATTCTGTCCATCCAAAATGAGCATTGACTGCTTTCCAATTCAAAAATATAACATTCTAAAGAGCAATTATTAAAAAAAACCCTTTTTATAGGAGGTTATGTAGTGCTTTGAACAAGATATCCAAAAACTAGACAAAGTTACAAAGTTATTGATGACATTTGTATTTCTATGTCATGACTCTTTGGAAAATAAGAATAGAAGGGTCAGAAAGTTTATTTTGGTTTATAAATCCTATAGAATGATTCAACATTGGAATGTCAAAGGCAGGTGGTCCATTCATGACATTACTACAGAATTACTACTGGTTTTGCTGAAATAGAACTATTTATATATTTTTGTTTTCTGTCCCTCTTAATATGTGCTCTGCCTGGACGAATGCAGATTAACAACCTGGAGCTCATGATGGGTATTTTTTTGCCTTGGGCTTTGTCCATGTCTTCAGATGAAAATTTTAAATTAATTTAATGAAAATAATTTAAAACCCCCTTGAATCATAGAATATCCGGAATTGGAAGAAATCCACAAGGGTGATCTAGTCCAACTGTGTCTCTGCACAGAACACCGCAAGAGTCACACCATGTGCCTGAGGGTGTTTTCCAAATGAACTCAGTCAGACTTGGTGCTGTGACCACTTTCCTGGAGAGCCCTGGAACCACCCTCTGGGGTTCCTGATACCCATCATAAACCTCCCGTAACATTCATGCTGCTCCCTCAGGTCCTATCAGAGGTCACCAGAGAGATCAGATCAGTGCCTGCCCCTCCTCTTCCTCTCACAAGAAGTTGTAACTGCAGTGATGTCTCCCCTCAGTCTCCTCCAGGCTGGACAGACCAAGTGCCCTCAGTAGCTCCTTGTAGGGCTCCCTTCCAGGTTCTTCACCAACATCGTGGCCTTTCTTGGATGCTTTTCAACAACTCTATCTCCTTCTTGTATTAGAGTGTCCAAAGCTGCACACAGTACTTTTAGCCATAGAAACAGGATTGCTCACATTAATATTAATTATCTACAGCTGATGTATAATCAATTGTGTATAATCAATTGTCTATATCCATGGCTTACAGTCAAGCTGGGTGATTAAAATAACTATCTTCATTGACTATGGCTTCTCTAAATACCTCATTCTTCTGTGGAGGTTATTCTCAGAACTCATTCTAAGCAGGTTCATTGGGTTAAGTATTAAATGTGCATTTTAGTAAAAGATATATTTTTTCAAGAGTGGCTGGAATTCAGCTTATATCACAGATGAGTTCTGGGCCCCTCAGTTCAGGAAGGACGTGGAGACACTTGAGTGTGTCCAGAGGAGGTCAATAAGGCTGGTGAAGGCCTTGGAACACAAGCCCTACGAGGAACGGCTGAAGGAGCTGGGGTTGTTTAGCCTGGAGAAAAGGAGATTCAGAGGTGACTTTATCACTCTCTACAACTTCCTGAAAGGTGGTTGTAGTGAGGTGGGGGTTGGTCTCTTTTTCCAGGCAACAACTGACAGAACAAGAGGACACAGTCTTAAATTGCGCCAAGGAAAATATAAGTTAGATATTAGGAGAAACTTTTCTACAGAAAGAGTGATAAAATATTGGAATGGTCTGCCTGTGGAGGTGGTGGAGTCACCATCCCTGGACGTGTTTAAAAAGAGACTGGATGTGGCCCTTGGTGCCATGGTTTAGTTTAGTTGAGGTGTTAGGACGGAGGTTGGACTCGATGATCTTGAAGGTCTCTTCCAACCTGGTAATTCTGTGATTCTGTGATTCTATGTTTAGAACTAGCCCTAAAACAAAGTTCAGGAAATGCACTTAAACTGACAGAAACTTGAACATTATGGGCCACAGTAAAAATTACTCAGTACAGAAATAAAATGTTTCTGAAGTTCCACACTCTGCATAGCCTCATTGCATCTATTTAAGGGGTAACAAGGGTTCAACAGTCTTCTTTCTATACAACAGATGAAAAAAAATATATCTCCAGAGTTTCCATGCAGACAGTGAAAGTGTTATTTTGACAATGGACAAGAAAAATGTGTTTTCTTCTTAAAAATTAAAATAAAAAAACAAAAACCCCCAATATCCACATTTCATGTATTATAAAAAATATTTAGAAAACCAAGCAATAAAAAGCAGCCAGGTCATGTTATGAGAAATAATTTACATATTTTTTCCAGAAAGTACCTTCAGAGGAGAATTTGTCTAATTCAGGTACTGCTTTTAATTACAGCAGGAAATAGTCTTGGAGTTCTTGGGAATGGAATTTTCTTTTCCATGAGGATGTAAAACATATTGCAGTAAGGAAAAATATAATTTAAAAAAAAAGATTCTTCAGATGTCTTCATTAACTAGTGTTCACATAGCATTTATTTCAGATATATATTCAATTTAAATATAATCCAGTGTGTATTTTTAAATCCAGTGCTATCTTTTTCAGGAAAAATATCAGCAGAAGTGTCTCCCAGTCAAAATTCTAAAACTTCAGTTTTAATGTTTCAACATTAAATTAGTTTGATTGCACTCAAAGACCTGGGTGAATCCTTCCACATCTTTTGCATTGAACTGAGTAATCCTGAAATACATAAAGGACCATCAAGGAAAAAAAAATTACTGTTTTCTATTGCAAGAACCTTTTTACCTGCTTGAGGTGAAGATAGGATTAATCCTCACCAGATGTCTTGTAGTACCTGAAAATTCCTCCTCTTTAAGTCTTAATGTTTCTATTTTAAAGTTCTCTGTTCCCTCTGTTTGATTTATCCCCCATGATATACTGCCATTCCTAAATGTATGTCACCAATATAATCTGCTCTATCCTAGTTATACCAGTGTATCTTCCCACATTGGTTCACACATATATTTTTTGAGTAATGTGTTTATAGAAAAGGAGAAGCAGTACTAAGTACAGTAAGACATTTACTAAATTCCCAGTATAACACATTATATAATGAGAATAAATGCAGCGATTTTCAATCTCCATAGTGTTTCTCTTTTATGTCATAGCTTGCACAAGTAACTATATACTTGAATAGTATAGACAATGCTGTCTTTTTCTGGTTTTATTTAATATTAAGAGAACAGTAGTAAAGTTACTGAGCAGCACCTATATGCTGGTGATAGACAGTAACAAAAGACAAAAGCAAAACAAAAAGTAATATCTTAAGCTGTCAGAACTTGGATTAATAGGTGGATGCAAAAAGGTGTGATACAGAATTCAAAATACTCTGAAAACATATGAAGGGAACACTTTTGGTTAGCTTTTCCCCAGTTTTCTGTTTCATTTAACTGAATGGCAGTGTTCTGATGTTTTGTTTCATTAGTGTCACCATCAATATCCAGATCACTTTCTCAAGAAGAATAATTCTCAGTGCTACCTTTTAAATCAATGCAGGACTTCTGGAATACGCTTGAATGGTGTGTATGCCATCAGCAATAGACGCCTTTGGACTCCTATAAGCATGAGAATCAGAATAGCACTAAAAATGGCACAGTGATTTATTCATGTTGCTCGATTAACTTTCTCCCATCAAACTTGTGACAACTAAAAAAAGTTTGAGCTTTGGAGGAAAGGATGATGAATCCTTATGATATGGCAGGGATCCAATAAATGTGATACTCTGAGTTCGTATCGATTTTCTTGCATTTACTGGCTTGTGTTGCTCTACTTACTAATTTCTGTACTTAGGACTGTGTCAGTCTTCTACATTTTTATTTCTTCACATGTTCCTATTCTGCCCAGAAAGAAACCTTTGTGAACTGTCATCTTTATATAATGCAGTAGCAGTCAGATTCCTGCAGTAATTAGAGTTCCTTGTCCTTTGCTGGTTCTTGTCACATGTCTTATTACTTAAACCCTGCTTGTATTTCTCTGCAAGGCTCAGAGTTGGAAAGCGTGATATTTGCAACAAATACTATATCCTTGTTTCACAGCAGATAATAGTAATAATCCAGCCAGCACAATTGAAAAATTGTGGTATTTTAAATTCAGGTATTTTATACATTCAGATCTAGAATGACTTTTTTCTTTCTTTTATTTATTTTTTTTTAAGAAAAGATTGATTGTAGTCATTGATAAGACTCATGTGAATCTTCATACTAAAAATTTCTCTGTGAGGTGGTCAGAGAAGGTGGCTCTGCCCCATAAGTATGTAAAGGAAAAGATAAAATAACTTGTCATTTTGATTATTTTTATCATTATTTAGCTTTTTTAAAATGCATATATACTTCAGAAACAAAAATTGCCTGAGAAAGTACATCTAGTAAACAAAGTCCATACTATATTCTTTATGTAATAAGCTTTATGCATGTATCTGTCTTTCAGACATCATCTTATCAACATTTTAACCTGCTTACATTGTTTTAATACTCTAGATAGTATTAAATTCTTGAAAAATTAGGAAAAATAGTTAGTGGTAGAAATAGAAAGTTCCTGTTATTTCAATTGTGAAGCAAATACTTGTATGCCCTTTCAAATCTTATTTGACATCAGAGAATGCTCCAAGTAAAACACAGATCTACAGGAAACTGAACATTACTGGTTCTGCTAATCATGGTCCTACTTATTTCCTATATGGTTCTGGAAGTTCTACACAGCAACTAATTCTCTGTTACTGCTTTGTCTGTTTTGCCCCCACTTCTTTAATGTAACTTTCCTGCCCTAATATATAATGAATGAATTTCTCAAGGCTTGCTGCCTTATTTGCAAAATGTTTGCCATTGTGGAAATTTCTTTGGATTTCTATGGTTTCCATGATAGCAGTCTCAATCGTACAGCACGAGTAATCATTATTGTGTAGAATGAAGAATAAAAACAGAGTGATGATTTAACACTCCTTATGTTTCTTAAAGTGTCTGTTTGATATGATGAAATAATTTTTGCACGGCTTTTAAAATATCTATCTGCATGTATTATTGATTCCCAAAGCTAAAATTATTTACACAACTTTCCTGTATGAAAAACATTCAAGTGATAGTTTACTCGTTGTTTCATTTTCTTTTGAGATTACACATCCTCAACTAACTGATTTTGTCTTTTCAGAGAGAATCAGTTTGAGGATATTGAAAATCCTAATCAACCCACTAAAACGTTAAGGATCTTGAATTATGCTGGACATTAATGCATCTAAATATTCTAAAACTTGCATTGCCAGTGAGACTTTGTTTTCTGAGGTCTCGTAACAGTAATTGTTAGAATGATTCTTTTAGTGTTGCTATAAAAGGTCAGTTATCTATTCCCACCACGATGCCAGTTTTTCTTTAGTTTATGACCCAGCTTATTTCCCCTGATTTCTGACAGTGTCACCTGACTTCAAAACGACGTGTCAATCAGTGATATAATTCCATAAGCAAAGAACACTTAAAAACCTTTCCTAATGGTTTTAAATACCTATAAAGAAAAGATTATTTTCAGATTTCAGTCGTTTCTTCTGAATCTTCTCTTTTTATAGGAGAAAAGAATTAAGACAGTTGTTATTTACTGTAGAAAAATAGCTCCTGGCATACCAAGCAGATACCTTTATTATGCTTTAACTTCTGCTTTAATGGCTGTAATAAATCAGAATGGAACTGAAATAATTCCATTGACATTTGATTATTCTAATATCAGTGACTCACTCTAAATCTCAATGGAAAAAGTATGTTTTCACTTTAAATCACCATTATACAGCTAGATGTACAAGAAATAATTACACTGACTTATCAATTTTTCAGACAATAAGGTAACACCATATTGATTATTTGTTGAAGGGGGGCCATTATGCTAAGAGGAAAAGAAAGTAGTTTTTTAATTGACATGTGAGCATAATCACTTCAAAAGCTTTATTCTGAGACTGTGTCTGTGTGTTTCATGCTTTGGTATCATTAAGATATAAAAAATGGAATAATAAATGCTACTGTAAGTAAGACTGAGCATGATTTAGAGTGAAACAAAGAAAACCTCTCAGAATAAAATGCTTCACTTAGTTTGTATATGATGCTTTCTTGTCCAAAACATACCTGTGGTATTGGTGAGTGACTAATAGAATAAAAAAACAATTCTGAGGTAGTTTAATATATTATTCAAGATGGGAAGTGGAAGGGTGGGAGTGTCATTTTTTTCAGTATTTTCCCACAAGTCCTTTCTGTCAATTGGAAATAAAATAAAAAATATATTCCTCTTTTTTGGGACAGGCCATACACTATTCTCAGCTCATTATAGTGCTCATCCTCCTCATTTTTGCAGCAGAGATGTCAGACTGTGCAGATATTTTTACCTCAGCATATGTTTTTGTCTCTCTGGAAGAATTCATAAGCATTTGGGCTGGCAGCTTTGGTGTTGTCATTTGTGTTGTCATGTAGATATGCTTCTGACTAGTTGCTCTTGTATTCAATTTCTTTTTTTTTTTTTGTTGATATCATTTTTGTTTTGCTATGACTTGTGCTCCTCCATTTTATGACGGGAGCTTCCTTGCAACTAACCCCTCATAAAATCTCTTTGTGAATTATTTTAACAGCCTTCTAGCAGCAAAACATGGGTGAAGAGATCATTTTCTTACTCAGTTTTCTTGGAAGTTTTCCACTGCACAGTTAAATGCCTCTGTAGTCATATACTGTGCAAGAAAATTACATTTTGCTGTGAGCAGAAGTTTAACTCTTTAAAACATGTATTGCATTAAAATACATATTTTGCAGCTAGATAAATAATTTGATGTGCTTCTGAAGTCCTTTGAACTTACAAAAAAAATTATTTGGGATGAACATTTGCATGTAAACTCTTAGATAATAATTCAAGGTGTGAATAATGTACATTTTCTAGCATGACTGTATTATTTAAGGGGAACTGTACATATCTATGAGACATGACAGAAAGGAGAAACCTAAGGGAAATATGAAAACCTGTATCATTTCTTACCATCATTCCGGTGCTTCAGTTGTCTTCATGATCTTCTTCAGATTTTATTCCTAATGTTGTAAATTATGTTGCTTTTTGCTTTAATAAATATATCTAATTGCTTCTTACGTTATATTGTGGATGCACAAGTTTGTTAATCACAGTTAAATTTGGTAACAGGAGATAAACACAGGAGTAGAATGACAAAAACAAATCTAAATAGGTGGCTTGCCATCCTTTCTATGTCTTCTTTCTTCTTTCAAGAAATCTCTCGATAATGGTTCAAGTTGCAGTGTCAGAATATTTCAGATGAATGAAAACCATGTTGAAGGGATGAAGATGATTGATTCTATTACACAAAGTATTTTAATAAAGACAGAGAAGTAGAAAAGATTTTTGTTCTTCTGCTGGCGTCTCTTCTCGTTTTCTCCAACATACATAAATAAAATTTTACTGAGAATGGCAAACCAGCTAAAGTCAGTGAAAATTCTGTAGTGAATTCTGAAATTCTGATATGAATCAGTATTTGGCTGAAGAGAAATGTCTGAGCCTATATCTCATGGTAAGGTCTTCCTAGGAGAATCACTGAAGCATATTAGAGAGGCTTTTAGCCAGCTGGTCTATAGAACTAGAGCAAAAGAAAAATAACATTAAAAAAAAAAAAAGAAAACAAAAAAGAGAGAAAGAAAAATATATGACATCTTAGAGACTAAGTGAAGAGGTATAACAAGGATAGTAGATCTAAAATGCTACGGGGGAACTAACAAGGGATAGGAGATACTGACTATAAGTCACATATGGTTGACTTGGGAAAAATCTTTCAAAAAAGTATTTTTTTACTGTGGCGTCCTACTCTATGTTTAAAAATGTATATTCCTGTTACAAAATGGAAGAATTCTTTGGTTCAAAGGAGAGTTTGTAGAAAGGGTTTGGAATCTAATAAGAAAAAGAAAAGAGAAGGAGCAGAGGACAAACTAAAACACAACACAGCATGAAATCCAAAACTACTGCTATGAGGAAAATCATAAAATCACAGAATGGTAAGGCTGGAATGTAGTGGTGGTTCAGGCTCAGAGAATGACATATCCCCTGAAGAATTTCTGGGGCCTAGAAAGTGAGGCCCCTCTGAAGGTAGAGTTAAGTTTGGCCTTGGAAAGGGAGTCGAACTCCCCCTGCCTACCCCTCAATTAACAATAGTATCTTGTGTTTCGCTCTTTCCTCCCTTACTCCTTCCCGACTGCACCCTGACCTTCTGACCCTTCCCTGTTTCCTCCTTTGTACCGTTATGAGATAAGTTGTAACCCTCAGAATAAAAGTCCGAATGTTGGGCTATTCTGGGGTCTTTTGCCCCTGAGCCCAAGCAGAGCAGACCCTCGTGTCTTGTGTCTGATTTGGGCTCCGGGCAAGACAAACTCTCTCTCTCTCAGCAGCTCTCCGGCTTTTAGGACAGCGGCCACCATCCCAGGGAAGTCCGGCTCATGGCGAGGGGAAAAGAAGTCCCTAGCTGAAGTTGACTTAACAAAAAGGAAACTCTCAGAACAAGCCGCCGAGCCGCCGGCCGTCCCTGTGGTCAGCTGTCCGGCCCATGCCATCGGCCACCCTGGAAGGGTCCAAAGTGGGTCCAATCTCCCTGCTCAAGCAGAGGCATCCTAGAGTACATGGCACAGGATTGTGCCCAGACGATTCTTGAATATCTCCAGTGAGGGAGACTCAGCCTCTTTGGGCAATCTGTTCCATTGTTCAGTCACCCTCACAGTAAAGAAATTCTTCCTCATATTCAGGTGGAACTTCCTGGGCATCAGTTTTTGCCCATTGCCTTTTCTCCCATTGGTTTGCACCACTGATGAGAGCCTGGAAACACCCTCTTGACACCCTCCCTCCAGATACTGATACCCCAGAATGTGGGAAACTTGTGCTGAGCAGGTGCTCTGTTTGCTGGTTTCGTTGTTGCTTTTTTTTTTTTAAAGTACAAATATCTCATATTATATGCATAAATATCTCTGATAAACAGAGACCAGAATTAGAGATATATCTCTGAGTGTTTTTAGTATGAAAACGTAGTACTTCCTCCTGGCCTCCTGCCTAAACACATTTCCCTCCTGCCTGCAGTAATTAGTAGGCCACCTACTGACAACTTTTAAGTTTGACTCTGTTTTCTCTTGAGGCTTCTCTATTACTTTAGAATTTATTACCTGACCCTATCACACCTCAGTGTATCTGAGGCCAATAAGCCTTCTTCATCCCTTAAACTGCCTGAGTCTGGGCATTGCACTCTAGGTCATTGTTAGCTAAGTATACAGAAAACTAGCATGGGAAGCCCCAGTTAAAAAAAAAGAAAAAAAAAGATAGTGAAATATTGCTTTTATTTTTTAGATAGATAATTGCTGTTTTAAAACCACAAAAAAATCCATATTGAAAAGCAGAGATGTTTAGATCACTGATATGAGCCCCTTTAACACCCAAAAGCTCAAAAATGATTCAAAATCTGTAAAACAAAAACCAACAATCTTCAACAGAAAAGATGGTTCGGAGACCTAAACCTACCTGCATCGTGCTTTCCTTTAATTTTTCCAAGATAAACTTGTCTTTGTTTTTCCTATTGAACATGAGATTACTGTAGGTTGATAGCACCCAAAGGCCCCAGTGGGAATAGTGCTGCATGCTGTACAAACACAGATAAATAGATCATCCAACACAGCTTATGATCTGAAAGTCACAAATAGTTTGAGGGTTGGAAATGGAGATATAGCTTCTGAGCAAATGAAAATAATGCTGATTAACAGAGCTCAGGTATCTGAGTAACTGAGTGCTTTCTTGTTCATTTTTCTCTTCTAATAGGAGTGGAGATCAGATAGAGGAAATGGCAGGACTATGGAAGTTAATGAAGAAAAATAGAGATCAAACATAAAATGAGAGGAATAATCCCAGCTTGCTTTCTCTGGTTCTGTTCTACCTGCAGGAGCAGGTGGGTGTGATATTAGAGGGAGTTTAAAAAAATTTTAAAAATAATGTATCAATTTGCTTTTTAGATGAGACTATTTTTCTTTAAAATTATGAAGAAAATATTGGAACAGGTTATCCTGAGCCTCTAAGCCTTTATGCAAATACTTCTTTAAGCATATAACTTAGTAAAACAATAGCTAAAAAAAAAGTCTAAAAAAATCCTCATATTGTAGATTTGAATTTGCCATACATCTGAATAATAGGCCCCTTCAAATATTCATATATTCCAACCCAATCTTAGAATTAAAGCAAATAAACAAAAAAATAGAATAGACATAATGCTTAATATGCTTGAAAATGCAGAAACTATGAGCTTAAAAACACTGAGCAAGGGCAACACCACCTAGAGTTAATTTAGAAACCTGTGCATGCCAGTAGAGATTTCCATCTCTTCTGTGTTACCATCTGGGACCTATTACAATTCTCTTAAAGTCTCCCCTTTTGTTAAATTTCAGAGTAGATTGAAATTTGTATAAGTGCATGAGAAGTAGGAGGGCATGATGCACTGCAACCCACCTGGCATTAAGAAGGGAAAACCTGTTAGAGACTGACAGAAAAAAAGCTTGAAGACCACTTCCTTTAGCATATAGGTGCCTCAGTCTATTCCAGAGGCAGGAACGATCTTGTCCTTGGCAAAGATCTGCAATCACCTAAGTGGAGTTCATCATTTTTCAAAAGCTATTTACGCCCATCCTTTTAACAAGATATTGGCCACAGTACCCTGATTTCCCAGTGGTCAGAGTCCCTCTTTAGGATGCAGTGAACAAGAGCTTTTGTCTGGAGGGGTTCAAACCCAACACCCTTTTTTCTTTAATGAAAATACTTTAAATTGTCATAAAATTAGTTAGACTGGTGTGATGAAGAGGTATTCTCAATACTTACTCCCAAACATTTTTTGCCATGCAGAAAATACAAGAAAAATACCATTGTTTAGTGGCACTGAAACTAGCACCTTTTCAGGTGTCAACAAGACAGGTGTCGTTTCAATAGGAGTACTATGAAAAAATTGATGATGTAGATTTTGAAACATTGCCTGTGTCTGTCTCATACCTTAATTCAAATTATGAATACATGATTTATTATACTAAATATCAATAATAGAATATTAGCTATCTTGCCTAAGGTTCTGAATTTATTTCTTTATAAAAAAAATGTAGTATACTAAAGTATGTCAGTATCTGAAGCATAAACAGTTGCTCAATCACTCTTGCAGAGTTGGAGTGTACTGAGTATCTAATCAATTTACCAGAGAAACTCCTTCAAAAACATTATATTCAGGCCTAAGGTAACATGTACTTTTATTTTTTTTTCAGCATCAGTACATGAATAATGGTGGTAGAGGAATGAATTAGCAGGTCTAACCTATGCTAAAATCAACTTTAAGAGGGATTGATATTCAGAACAAATAAACAGGGGAAGAATTCTACTTCTTTTGAAAACTTTCCTGTGAAAGTATATAGTACATTCTTCCACTTTTGAAGCCTCTGTTATTATAAGTGAGGATTTAAGCTATTTTCTTCTAATCTTCTTCTCTCCATAGGTACCACAGGCAGCTAACCATAGGTAGGTCAGCAATTAAAAATTTTGCCGGGAACAAGGGTGAGAGGCAATAAAAAAGTCAAGGGACTTGAACATATATCATCTTTAGTGTTGGAAACTCTGAAAGTTAGACATCTAGCCTGGAAAGTTAAATCCATAAACCTGAATTAAGGGCCTAAGGGTGGTGCTCATTGATGCTTTCCACTAGCGGTAAAACCTGTAAGAACTTTCTGCTCCCTCCTCTCTCCCAGTTATTTATTCTTAGCCTACACAGCAGTATGCAGTTTTCTGACTGTTCTGGTACAGCTGGGTACAGAGAACATTCTAAATGGGTTCACTGGATTAAAAAAAAAAAAAAAAAAAAAAAAAAATTAAAAAAAAAAGAAAAAGAAAAGAGGATTTTTTTTTTTAAACCTCATCCAGGTCACTTCAGTGATCCCATTTATAATATAGACCCACAAACCGCATCTGATATGACTGTGAACTCTAGTGTCAGGATGCATGGTATTTTTACTTTCTGACCTGCTAGACAAAATATGCTCCTGAACTCACACCTGAGAATCAGAGGCAGATCTATGAAGGTGTAGTCTGGTAGTCATCTGTGTTATGGCATTTCATAATAATTTCATACTACATCTATTGCTGGATCACAAAGCACTGCAGATCATCTTGGAGCACAGGAATGTATTTCAGTTCAAGTAATCAGAGCAGATGATGGGAATTTTATGCTGACTTCAAACTTTTAACCAAGGTTTATGCTTGCTGTAAGTCGGTAGATGACACCTGAAGCAGCATAAAAATAGAGTGGTACAGACAGGTAATATTTTATCCAGCATAAGCCCAGCAAAGGAAAAAAAGTTCTTCCTTCAAAGGCTTGTAAACAGGCTTGATAAAATGGTCATGAGGCCAAAGTATTTTGATCCAGTTGTAGGCACTCTAAAACCACATTTATTGTCTCATCAAAACACAGCATGTAATGGCTTGAGTCAGCGCTTAGCCAGTCCAAAGTGTTAAACAGGGGTCTGGTGACCTTTTCACACACAGCAAGCTAAGTCTGCCCTTTGACTGTGAAGAATTTTCTTACTGTTTTCTTTGTAAAAATAAACATTGATTATATGCTGCATATATTTGCGTATTAGCTATTAAATTATTTGATTAGCAACTTGAAGCTAAGCACTCCAGTTTGTGCTGGCACTAAAGTACTAAAACACTTCAGCTGCATGTTTACCTGTGGCCTTAACCAAGGTGCTACTGAAGATTCTGAGTGGGCTTTTTTCAGAGTGGGACAACTGGGTTACCAGAAAAACTTCATTCAACCAGAAAGGAAAGCAAATGAGAATGCCATAGCCTAAAGATTAAAAAGGTTTTTGGGGCCACTTGGGAGTCCTTGTATTTGCTCCTAACAGAATTTGTGATTTTTAATCCAGTGATTTTTAGGAGCATTCAAAGCAGTCTTTGAATTCCCATTTTATTTTGCAGTGTGTGAACTGTGTGAACCATGTACGCTGGCATTCTCCCTGCAGGAACTCATACTGTGCCAGTTCACTCCAGAAAAAAGAGAAAACAAACCCAAACTCCTCCCCACCACCAAGACAACAAACAAACAATAAAAGGGTATGAGAATTAAACCAAATTAAGCAAAACAAAGAAACAAAAAATTACAATGTAGCTCTATTTAAAACTACTATTATTATTATTACTAACATGGTCCCATAATTGCCAGGGATTTACCACAGGGCAAACAGAAAGAAAAAAACTATCTTAATGCAAAGAAAATTCCTTTCTTAAAATATATTAATTTTACCTGTACACATGCTAAAGGTGGATAAAGCCCAAGATACTTCTTTTTACTGCATAATCTCTTTTACAAAACTCTAGACTAGCAGAGATAATTTAGCTAGAGCCAGAGGTAGCTTCTTCCAGACCTCATTAGTGCCGTTCATGTGTTGGACAGGGATGATCAACAGCAATACAAAGTGCTTATTTTTCATACAAAGTTGATGCAAAGGTAATCCTTTTGCTCAAAAGGTGATTTATGACTGCTGGGAGTCTTCTTAGTCTACCAAGGCATTTGTAATATGATATAAAAGTTCTTTATTGACAGGATAATAAAAATTTTGTTCTACCTAAAGTGCTTACCTAGTCTCCACTACAACAGCACATAGGTGTCCCTCAACCTCAGAAAATGTTTACCTACCCAGATTCTGCATAAAATGCAATTATCCCATTTTACAGTTGGGGAATGTATCATCTCTATTCCTATGATACTGAAATCTACAGCCTTGAGTCAAGTTCCTAAGCTCCCTGCTGTGATAATTAAGCAAGTACTCAAGAATAAATTTAAACATTAATTTTGCACCTTGGACAGTAAACAGTAAGATATGCAGGAGGAGAATGGGTCAGACAGGTAATAATATACTTGTCTTTATCATTAATATGAATGCCAATAACTTGATATTCCAAATAAATTCATTTATGAGCAAAGAAAATGGTAGAAACTAGTGAGAAAACTAGTTTGTTTGCTTTTTTGTTTTTCTGTATAATAAGCAGGGAGGTTAATCAGCATCTGAGAATGTGTATGGAACATAAGGTAACTTCTATCCTACACTTTTTCCAAATTCACTTCTAAATGATTTAATCCCCTTAACTAAACAAGAAAATACGGAAATGATTGTGGGTTGCTAGACATGTGATCAATTTAGGGCTATAGTGTTCCTAAACACTAGACCCTTATGTCTAGGGCAGAGAATGTGAAATATTTCTGGGCAAAAGTAGATTCCTGTATTTGAGGTAGTCACCTTATGCTCAATTTGTAGTGAGTGAGGAGAAATTAGTACTTTCAAGTAATTTTCATTTTATAATTACCCCACACATGCAAAGTACCTCAGGTGGTTTAACTGTTTACTGAGTCAAAGGCAATCAAATCAAATGTAGATGTCATGACTGCAGACATTTAAACTCAGCTGGTGTGAATTACACCCAAAATTAATTGAAAAATAACCATATATTTTATTATTTTTAACATAATTGATACTATGTTCTCCTAAAAGGGTCTCAAAAGATTTGCTATTCACTTCTGCTATGAGGCAGAAAAATTAGTAAGGAGCACTAGAGAGAAGATGGTATTGCAAAAATGCAATACCTGGAATTACTTTTCTCAAGTAAAAAAAATTGAGGGCACTACTAAATACAGAATCAGCAAAAAATATTTACTTTGGGACATTTTCATTCATTTCTAATCATGCTGTTGATGCAATTAATGAATCAGTCAGCGCTGCTGATGTTGATAAATCGCTTTCTTGGCCAAAATTCATCCCAATAAGTGCCTATGGGCTGCTGACTGGGCAAGGTCCCCCAAAGAATAAGACGTGTCAACTTTTTTAGAAAAATTCAAAAAAAAGTTTGGATACCTGAGGAATATGGATGTATATAATTTCTTTGTCTTACAAAAAGATTTTCACAAAACTGGGGAAAAATCCCCAAAATTGAATTTGATTACATAATCACAGATTTATGTTAGCAATCTGAAAAAAAAAAAACCAATAAGGAAAAACAAACCCAGAAAACAAGAGACAATACGACAGTAATGAGTTGAAGACTCATCAGGTAGCTCATCTAGATATTTTCCAGAGTCTGAGCATTTCCCACCACTTAGATTTCATAGAGTAAAGCCACCTCTTATAAGGAGCTTTTAACATTTCTTTCAGATGAAAACTAAATCAAAGAAGTAGAATGGCAGGTGGAGCTGATGTTTTCCCCACACATTAGCTGAGAAGTCAGACCATGAAAATATGTGGACTTAATACCTATCTTTATCTTACTGGATTCAAACCCAATAACTCTTTGGTGTACTTCTTTGAACTTTCTTTGGAATAGGTCTGAATCAATTGCAAGGAGGGGCTTAATTTTTGGTGCTGACCTAAAGGGTTGCATATCCATTTCACCTTACAAGGGCACTGATAAAATTCCAAACATAAGGAACGGAAATCCATCAGCTGTCAGATGAACATAGTGGACATGCATTAGACTTGATGGTCAGGCTTATATACATCACCTCTGCTTTCAATGCTCTTTCTTATCACATACACTGAGAACTTTTTTTTTTAATATATTGACTTAATAGTACTACCACCTCAGAATAAGACATTTGGAGATGTGGAATATGAAGATTTGAACTCCTATCAACAGATATAAATTTATCTTGTATTTCTTGTCTGATCACAGGGCCAGAGTGAAAAGGAAATCCCTATATCTTTCCTTTAAAAATACAGGTTTGCACTCCAATCAAAATGGAAAAATATTTTCTTATCCTTCAAGAAACAAAGGGAAATATTTAACTTAAAAGAGTTTGGCAGAACTTACTTTTGATACAGACAAGTTGCTCTCTAGTGTCAAGACCAAGGTATTTATATATGTAGAAGATATTTCTGGAACCTGAGCAACTTCAGTGTGAAACTGTAACAACTTATGCACCTAGTCTCTTTCTAGCTATCTATGTAAATAATCTTAACAGAGTTTGAAATGGTTTGGCAACTTAAAATCAATAAACTGAGACATGTGAGTGACTGTGTGTGGTTGTCTGCTGTTTCACGACATGTCTGAGTTTTTATTGTTGCTCTCTTCCCAAAGCTTCCACCCTTCTCCTAGGCCAGTTTGCTTGGGCATCTTTAGGCAGATATAAAAACACTCTTCAGGTAGAATATATACAGTCTGTAATTTTAAAGCAGCTGGAGCTGTTGGTTAATACACATCAGTAGAAATAGGATCCAGTAAGTTGTGATGCCTCGCTCTGGCATGATGCTCAGTGAGCTTTCACCTGCTGGACAGGCATCAGTTAGTAGGGAAGTGGCCACAGCTCCCAGGGATATGGAGCTGCCATGTTTCTCCCCTTGATGACTTCAGTGTTTGAATCTTAACCCAGTAATTCCTGACTGCCTGACCCAGTGAGCCACTCCAGACTCTGCTAGTTAATGGTAAAAAACACCAGGACTAGAGACTAGCAGGCAAAATTCCCAAGTTTTACTTGGTAAGTGCACATAAATCTTAAACAAAATACCATTTAATACGTATAAACACAGCACTGCTCATCATATTGGGAGAGTCAGTTATGTCCAGAGCTCAGAAGTGGCTCCTTGATAAGGCATGGAATGAACAGCAATAAAAACTGGATAGTCAGACTAATTTCAGTGCTAGAGGCCAAAAGGAACATAGAGAGAGGAAATACCATGTTTGTGAGGAGCTATCACTATGACTCTGTTTGCAAATGTGTGATTAATGTAACTTCTTGTTCCACTGGGAATTTTACTTATGAGCTTTTCTTGAAGAGAAATAGTAGTGCAGCAGTGTCATTGCTCAGAAAGGTGAGAGATCATCACCCTGTGTGTCCAGTACAGTTATTGAAGCCATACGTCATATGTCAGGATACAACAATGAATCTTTCACAGCCTTGCAAGGGATTTGTTAACAGGCTGGAACAGCTCCCAGATGAAATGCTCTCAAACTGTATTTGTTAACAGAGTGTGAAGTCCTAGAAGGTCCAATAAAATAGTTCTCACAGTCATTCTCTCCTGTTTACACAAGTCTTTTTCTGTTCCAGTGTTCAAAGTTTGCTTCAAATAGGACAGTGGATAGACTGATGATGGGTGTGCTCCTCATCTCCTCCTGCAAGGAAAGTATAGCTGCAGTCTACAAAACTTACTTTTACCCCTCTAATTTGTATGCTGCTCCATTAATTTTTCCACAGCACATACACTTCAGTAAGTCACTTAGACCCAGTGTGTTTCTGTCCTCAAAGCTGTTGCATTTATTGGGAAATAATTCATTTCATTCCAGACAGCCACACCAAATGGAAGTAAACTACACGACATGCTTACTGTCGTGTCTTTCATCTCAGTGTATTGATTTGAAAGCTTGTACTGATTTCTCCCAAATTAACCTTTTCTCTTTTTTTTTTGAGTTATATAAATAAATAATTTGAAGGAAAGCAAGTGAAACTGGAGAGAAAAATCAACAGCACAGCTATGAGATTCTGAGCAAACCACTCTGAGCTTCTTCAAGGAAAAACACTTCTCTCATCCCTTTTGCTGTTAGATGTGTCAGTTTTTCTAATTCCAATAATATTAACCTGATCAAAATTTAACAAAGGCAAATAGAGAAACCATATACATAAGATAAAAATACATTCACTACTCTCTGCTGGAAATCTCTTATTTTTATATGATTCTCTGATATTCTTTAAGGTGTTAATTTTAAATGTGAAACAGATAAAGAAATTATGATCAAAACTCTAAACCTTGCCTCATGCATCTTCTGATTTACACTTAAAGAACCGATTAGCATATTTTATCTTGAAATAGTTACTGTACTGTAAATAATGTACTCCATATTTTGTCCAGGTGATGCTGCAAATTCCAGCTAGGAAAGAAATTAAGATTACAGACCTGAATGTTCTATGTCATGACTACTAGACAAAAAAGTGTCAAGTACTCTGTCAAAAGTAGTCTAACCTCTTATATTTAACTCAGTGCTGGATCCAAAGTTTCTGCCATTTCTTATAGAACTCCAAGATCCCTTATCTTGCCTTTTCCCATAAAAAAGCCACAGTGTCAGCTGTCAGCATCCTTTTTCTCTTTCTTTGAAGTGAGTTTTGTTACTGCAGGGCAGTGTGGTGCCTGACCTGAGATGGCCTTTATTGCCCCATGAAAACATGGCTTAGTAGAGAAGTGGGTAGGCAGTTTAATAGCTGCCAGTGTATCAGCAGAAGATACTGGACTGTTTGAAAGGCAAGCTCCCTCCCACACCATCCAACCTTGTTTTTCTTCACAAAGGCATGGAGAAAAGCTGCAACCTGAGAGGGCAGAGAGAAGAAAATTTGAAAGCTTGAAGTACTTAGTGACAATTTTAAGAGGGAGCAAGAGTTCAAGAAGAAAGTGGAGGCAAAATAAAATCTTCACTTAACTGGCCAAGAATCTCTCACTTTTTATTATTTTTGTTCTCAAAATTGCTTCCTTTTTTTTACTATTTGTTTGTATCATCCCTTCTGTCTTGTTCTGATAATTATTCCCCTGTAAAATCCACAGTACTCTTCAGAATAAGGTTGGATACATATTACTTTATCCTTTGGCTAATATTCTGAAAACTCTTCTGCTTCTGGCTCCACTTCAGGGCTTATAATCCCCATTTCCATTCTCATTTCTGGGGTCATTTCCAGACTTGCCACCACATTTCTGTTTACATGGCTATACTCATTAGCCTAAGAGGGGTCATGATTCCTGGAGTTTGAGAACCCCTGTTCTAGGAAATACTGCAATTTAAAGGATAAATAACAAGGTGGGGAAAAAAAGGACTGATAAAAAAAGATAATTGAGAAAAGCAAGGTCATATCAGAACAAAGAGAAGAAAAGGAAGATGAACAAGGAGGAGAAATGAGAGCGAAATTGTATGGAGGAGGCTATGTATCATTTTTAAGACACTGCTTTGAAAATGTGTCTTCTAGTGTAAAATCCTTTCTTCTTATCTTGCAAAACAAAGAATTGCATATTCCCATCCATTAATATAAAACTTCTTTCATACTATTTACATAGAACTAATTTTACATAGAACTAATTTTTGCTCTGGAAATTGCTTTGTTCCATAGATAGAATGTCTGAAATCTATCACATCATTTTTCACATCATTTTTAAGAAAAAAAAACTAGTTGTGTTCATCATTTATTAACTGACACATATTTTATAAACATGATATATTGTTGAATTTGACCAATGTCAAAAATCCCCTCCAAATGTGAGCCCCTACTGCCTCCAAGTTCTCAATCATCCTGTTAAATAAAATTTACTGTTAAATAAAAACTATAATTTAAAAAAAGAGTTTTATTGGATTTCACTTGGATTTAAGTTTTTATTGGATTTAACTTTCATTTGTTAGTATGTAGACTCAAAATATCTGAAATACTTCAGAAAAAAAAAGAAGCCCATACATTAATTATTTCCACTATTATAAGATTTAATTGGCTTATTAGCAACACACATTAATTGAAACTGGTACATAGTGGCTCTTTAGAGGAAAGCAATAAGTAAAAATAAGCAAAAATTATAAAAAAAGTCACTTACTCTTGTGACACAGTCAAGAATACTGAAAATGATCTTTAAAATATTGCCTATCCAATCACTTCTTGAAAGGGAAAGATTTTAATTTTCTCAGATGCCCTGAAAGAAATAATTTCTCAGAATTATCATCTTCCCCCTATAAAAATGTGTGCTGATTCCTTTGTCTCCTTCATATGCATTTCATGCTGGGCTGTGTTTTAGCTCTAACTACTAATGTTCAGTATCTTATATTAACTTTCTCTCACAACCTAAATGTTCAAGAACCATGAAAAAGACAAAACAGACCCCATCAACCCTGTTTAATAGAATTTGTAATTTAACTTCAGGGCCTGTTCTCCTGGCAGCACTAAATAATTCCCCAAAAGTGTATGTGGGTGAGATTTTAAACCTCTGTTTTTTGCGAAGGAACAGCTAGCTAAGGCATTATAAGGAAATGCTAACTGAAGGAAATCTTGCTACATCTTCCAAAGTTAGTCCATGTGATCTCACGTAAGTAGCCCTGTGCTTATTTAAGCAAGGCACAAGCAAAACAGCAAGGGAGCAGAAGCTCATACTATGAATAAATCCATCATTCCTACAAACAGCTACAAGCAAGTGATTTTCCATTCTCTGCTAATTTTATCAAGAGCTACCAGCCAGCTCATGAGTATGGCCCTATCCTGTATTTAAGTCTTGGAAGGAAAGTCTGCCTGCCCCTGTTGTGCACTGACCTGCAGAGTTGGATCCCAAATTCTGAGACTATTAGAGTGAAAGCAAAAGGCTGAGATAATACACAAAGATAAGGGATTTTGTTTATGCTGAGAAAAACTGGTTCTGTTACACATGCTGCTGCAGTTAGCATAGCAATTGAGATAATGGTAAAAGTTCTGTCAAGTATGCAAATGAGACTTCTCAGATTAAGAGATGAAAAATGTCTTGGCCAAGCAATAGGCATTATTTACAACATTATTGCAGGTCCTTCCACCTTCAGGCATTCAGATACTAAGTAATTAATTCTCCTGTCAATCCTTTGAACTAGATTAGTATCTCCATGCTTCATATAGAGAAAATGGTGGACAGAGAATTAGAGTTTGTTTAGCTAGACACAAGAGACTAAGTTTTTTAGTTCAAAAATTTACTGTCCCACTCATCTCAGAAGAGATGATTTTCAACCACATTTATCTTTCATTACAAGTCATATGATTCAGCTCTAACTCCCCAAAAGCTAAGATACTGAAAATGGTATTATTCACAATGCAAATGAGCAGACCTTAATTGCAGGGTAATAATTTCTGTTTGGGGTAAACTAACCTCCTGACCATTTAATTGATTTTGTTTAGCCTATAACATATCTTAATGGTAAAAATAAGAATTAATTTCTACTATTTTTCCCTTTCATTTTTAGACTATTTAAGCCACAAATGTAGTGAGATATTTTTATAAATAATATGAGGATAAATGTAAATATATATAAATAAAATCATAATGATAAAATACATACTATAAATGTGTACACACACACATAATCTGAATATAAAACAAACCAATTCAGAACTAAAAGCTGTTTATTTGCATGCATATCATACGCTAGGAAATTTTCCAGAAAAGCTTGGAAATGATGAGTTAAGAAAGGGTATGGAGTATGCAGTATGAAATTAAAAATTACATTTAATTTCTATCTCACAGTATGTACCTCCATACTTACAAAAGGCCACTGTGTTTTGAAGCCAAGCAGGTATGAAGGCAACTATTTAATCCAGGGTTAAGCACTGTTGATTTGAAACTAATCATAGAATATTGTGAGTTGGAAGGGACCCATCAGGATCATCAAGGCCAACTCCTGGCCCTGCACAGGACACCCCAAGAGTCCCACCCTGTACCTAAGTGCACCATCCAAATGCTTATGGAAGTCAGACAGCCTTGGTGCTGTGACCACTTCCCTGGGGAGCCTGTTACAGTGCTCAAACACCCTCTGGATAAAAAAAAAAAACCAAACCCTTATACGATATCCAACCTAAACCTCCTCTGCTTTAGCTTCATGTGATTTCATTGATGTATGTCACTGGTCAAAAGAGTGAAGAGATCCATGCCTGCCCCTCCTCTTCCCCTCACAAGAAGTTGTAACTGCAGTGAGGTTTCCCCTCAGCCTTCTCCAGGCTGGACAGACCCAGTGCCCTCAGTATCTCCTCACACGCCTTCCCCTCCAGACCCTTCACTATTCTTGTGGCCCTTCTTTCGATACTTTCTAATAGCTTTATGTCTTTTTCATACTGTGGCACCTCAAAGCTGCATGCAGGACTCAAGGTGAGGCTGTAGCAATGCAGAGTTTAATAAGAATGTGTTAAAGTACAGAGCTGAAACGCAGAGTTTTATTTATGTAAGCCTACAAGAGCAAAATCTCAGAGGTTAGTAATCTCTTCTGTTATTTTGTTACACCTTTCAAAGCAAACTCCCAGATTCATGACAGTGACTAAAGAGAGCAGTGGCACTTCAGGTGTTACTTTGGGAAGCAGAGCTTGTACAAAAAAGTTGTAGGTACCTGTGCCATGATCTGAATCAATACTGAGCTGTACAACATCTCAGCTTTGTGTATTTAGTGACTGCAGATAATTTATTTTGGAATAATCACAGAGAAGCTTGGTATTCCTTGGTATTTTTCCTAGGAGAGAATAAGTTCTAAGAATGTCCTCAGTCAGAGTAACACCACGTATATTCTTGCTTATATGCCCTCTGATTCATATGAGCAGAAGTCTGTCACACTTAACCTACATTTGGCTGAACTCCAACTGCAAGCTAAGTGAAACTTAGGTATTATTTATCCAGTCCACAGGGGGAATTCAAGTCTCAGTTAACAGATGCTAATATGTGATTTGGAGAACCTTGGAAACCATTATTCTACAGATGAAGAAATAATTACACTTTTTTTTTTTTTGCCTAACAACTTCAAATACAAGAGATTATTGCATTAAATGCATACTTTTGACCCCTATATCAACAAATTTGTAAGTAATTTATTTGGAGATACAAATATCTTGCAATATGTGTTCACCTATACTTTTTAGTTATATATTAAAACCAAAACCGACAAAAAAAGCAAAGCCCAAAAACCTGCAGTTGCTTGAACAAAGTAAAAATTGTATTAAGTACACAAATTTTTTTTTGACAATTTAATATTTGATTTATATTAATGAATTTATGCTTTCTTTCTTTTTTTTCTTTAAGGAAATTATGGCTCATTCCCAGTGTCGTAAGCATGAGAGATCAACGTTCTGGAAGAAATTTAAAAATATCTAAGTCCGACATGAACATTTTGACTGTCCTTCACTATGTAGATATGCAGAGAATGAATGCTCAGGAATATTATTGAGGAAGAAGATGATTGATACTTCTGTGATCCATCACAATTTTATATGGGTACCTCAAAAACTTAGTAATTTTCATGTACAGATTTGAGGTACTCCAGCCACATTCTTGCCACACTGTATTTAAAGAAGACCCTATTAGTGTGGGGACTGCAATGGGGCTATATTGGTCCAAGGCCTGTTGGCCTAATTTCAGCATTTGTCAATTGATCCCACTATCAAATGGCAATCAGACACTTAACTTTGCCCTAGTGACTATCCATGCATTAACAGAAAAAGGAAAAAAAGAGTTTCTGTCCATGAACAACTACCACTGATACACGTTTTATTGCCAAAGTCTTGTTATCTCTTTCTATCTACCTATAGAGTTAGAACTCTGGAGTTAGACCTCTGTTACTTCAATTAATACTTCTACTCTTTCGAGTCTAGTGACCCACAGATGTGTTTTGCATTCCACTTGATGGACAAATATCATGTAAGGAAGATAGTATAATTTTTTCTAATGTTATTGTGTATCAGTACTATTGCATCACAACTAAAACTATTATTTCATATTTAGTATTTGTTATTTATAATTTATTATTATTTTTTAATTTATTATTTACTATTTATAATTCCAATACATAAACTAAAATTATTTAAAGGGGGTGTCAATGTCCTGACACCTAGGCAACCACAACATTTTTTTTGCTTTACAAAATTTTGTGCTATGAGTAGGTGAAAGACTCATTAAATTAAAAATCTGTCAAATGACATCCAACACATTCCCGACACTGGCAAATATAAAAAGGTTTATGAAGTAATTAATTATAGATTCTTCAGCCTCTATAACAGTAGGTCCTGATTCTCTTTTTACTTGTGCTGATGGTATTTAAGAAACAGTTTAATTTTAAGGGAATTTAATTTAGCTGTAATAAAATGAGAAAAGGCTTCTGCAGAAGTTTTTCAGTTCCTTTGCTAGCACACATACTTTCCCCTTGACATTAAGACACATAATACAGCTTACAGAGCATCAATTCCTCAGGCCTAAGGCTATCTGGGAAATAAAAATTTCATTTCCTGACTGATTTTGTTTTCAGCTTGTTTTCATTCTGCTTCATAAAAAAAAAGTGGGGCCTTTTTGTAATTTTCTAAAAAAGAAGGCACAGAGAATATAAAATGGATGTGTATACAGCAGCTCAGCCCAAATAGCTTCTGAGATAACAAGGAGCCTATCACTGAAAACACATTTGAAGCAAACAGCATGGGTTAATATCATCAGTTGGTTGAACAGTCTTTGTCTCTCCATGAATATTTTAATACTGTGCCTGTAGCTGGTTTTGATCCTTTGTCATTTGCCAGCACGTTTGTCAAAGAGGTCTCAGTGAGGTTTCAAACTCTTCAAACTTCCTTGACAGTGAAAAGAATTAAATCACATTAAAAAGACATTAAGTAAGTATAATGATAGCTTGCTCCTTAATTATCTGGTCTCTATAGAATAATGCAAAGGTAATAGTTTACCTTGAATTGCTATATTTACATATAATAGTATCAGATTTATATTCATAACTTTTAAAATATTTTAAATTTTTTTATTGCTATTCTACATATAAATCCTCTGATATTTTGTTGCATTTCACTCTGGTTTCTTCTGAAAATATATTCATTGGCTGCTTTGAAACATTTTGCTACAGCAAAATAATATTCTGTTGCTTCAGTTCATGAATCAGCGATATTAAAGGACCTGAAAACTAATTTCATGGTGGAAAAGTATGCTATTCACAAACGACTCCTTTATCAAAGCTTTGTAGCTAAGCACATCTAGAAGAGCTCTCTTGTTTGCTGGGAGTCAGTGTAAAGCCAGCACAGTGTTTACATGTGCTGCTCTGGCTCTCACGCTGTAGCCTTGGGCAGGTTTGTTGTATGCAGCCAAATGATGCCCCAGGCCAGAAAAACGAAATTCAGATAACATTGAGCCACTGTGTATTAGCTTGGTCATTTCAGAATTGTAGCAATTAAGCAAAAAAAAAAAAAAAATTTCAAAAACATACCAAGTTCATTTCAGAAAACTAATATTTGAAGTTGAGCACTTATGTTCCCGGAAGTTGAACATCTTACAAGACTTTTTAAGGCTTTTTTATGGCTGCACAAGAAAAGGTCTCCATACAGGGAGGAAGGTACAGTATATTACAGCTAACAGTTACTCAGCAGTCACTTATCAAAGAAACTATTCACATGTAAAAATATAAGGTTCTAAATGGTATGTAAGATATATAGGCTAAAAAGTGCATTGAATCCCTCCCCTGCAGGAACACTGTTTATTTGTGAAGTAGTAAACTTTCTGAGAGAAATGCAAAACTTTTTAAAGAATTTGCTTGTATTTATAAACAATCATGTGACAAAGAATTAATTATCTATTTTCCTGATTTTTTTAATTGAATGGCCACACCAGCTTTGCCTTTGACTGCGTTAAAAATTAACTAAGAAGCAAAACGTCTCCTCTTAATGTACAGAAATTTTCTTTTTGAGTCTTTTTTACCATCTTTTGCAGCAAGACCAGAAGAGGCAAAACACAGATAAAACTGAAAGGAAAGTATTGCTTCAATGTTTTCCTTACACTTATTAATTCACACAAGTGAAAGTGCCACTGGGCTCCAATTGATATTACTACTATTTGTTTTGGTAGAAAAAAAAGAATCATTAGGCTTCCATTTTAAAGGCTGAACTGGAAGACTGATATGTCTGAGCCCTCATGTTGGAGAAAACAATGGCCTAATGGTAGATCCACTCCCACCCCAAATCAAATAATCTGAATAGTACATGTTGTAGCTCATAGACAGCCTGAAGGCCCTTAAATGCTGTCATACACATACAGCTTTTAAAACTTGGATTTGAGATGCATAAAAGGAGAGGGGCAAGGGGTGTGCAACCAACATACACTGAGATGTTTGATGCTATCATATGATCCTGCTTGGGGTAAATTCAGTGATTCAGTAAGAGAAAAGCATTTAGAAAAGTACCAGTCAAAACTGCAATTCTTATGAAGTGGTAAGTGGAGAGAGAGGAAGAATGAAAAGATGAGATATGTACCTGCATGATGATATAAATCTAATTAAAATTTTCCCAAAGAAAAAAAAAAAAAAAGCTTACTTTTTAATGTGAGGTTACATATGCATCTTTACTCATATTTTGACAATGACTTACAAGCCATAAAATTACCCAATTCTAACTCTTGCCCCACATTCAACTTTAAACCAAACACTTTGATCAGACTATACTTTAAAAATCATATAAACTCATTTGGTCATGTTTATAGGTTTATCAGCTTGCTTAGATAAAAAATCTTATGGTCTGAGCTATGTTTTTTTAGGGGATGAATATAATGTTTGGAGGGTAAGAATTAATGGAGACAGCATTATTTAAAGTACAGAAGTTTTGTATTGTATCATGTCTAATATGTATTATATTTTGTCTTAATTGGTCACGTGAAATATACTCTTTCAAATAAAGTGTGGATGCCTCTCCACCCTACAATCTAGAATAGCTTCCAGGAAAATATGGAAACATAAACACAATTACCAAAGCAATTCTATTGAATAAACAAAAAAGATCTGGAATAGCACAAAAATCTAAAGGGCAATCAAATCAAAGCAAAGTACCTCCTGATATACTCATGGTAATTTTGATTTGTTTCGGGAGTAAATGCATATTTTATGTTATTTTTAAATTTCATTACTGAGCAGAAAAGCTCTCTCTGTTCCATTTACTCAGAAACAAAACCAACCAAACAAGCACAACAAACGAGCAAATGCAAATATATAAATAAGAATTTTGGTGTTGAAAATTTAGATTTACAAAAATAATTACTGTTTCCCATTTTTCGACTGCAGACACAACAATTTATTTATGTTCTGTGGATCTCCATGGCTTCTCATTGGCACTACAAGTGGACATGGCAGAGGTAGTTGATCTCCTTTCCAACCATCTGCAGCCACAACCATGTGCACTTCTGGAAGAGAATAAAGATGCTTCTCCATGGTGTGACATGATCATGGTGGTGTTTACATCCTTTAACCTTCTATTTTACACTTTTACTGCATCTGCTTATCAGTATGGCACTCTGTGAAATTGGCATTAAGCCGTCAGACAAAGAATGATGCTGTACAAACTGGAAGTTTTCTGCCAACCAGCTTGTACACACATTTAATATTAATTGCTGTCAATGTTCCTACAGCCAGCCCTTCTGGCATTGTGGTAAATATTGAGAGTCTTACTTCTGAGAATAATCATTTGGGTTGCTCCATACTTTTGTTCTCATAGTTCGCAAAGTATTAAATTAATCAGAATCTAGACTGCCAGAAAATGATCTAACGCTTGAAAATTTGTTTCCTATCTAAATGAATATATGGAAATTATTAAACTACGCTTGTCTATACCAATTTTTATATCTCTTTTTATATGCACTATTATTAACATCTCTCTGGAATAAGTTGAGAGAGGTATCACTTGTTCATTTAAGTTCAGATGAATAGAAGTTTTCTGAAAGACTGAAGGACTAATGTGGCTCTTCAAGCTATGATACAATATATACTTTTCTTTTATTGTTTTTAATTTCAGTGGAAGTCACTGACATAAGAACCTGAAACATCTAAGCTAGTTCAAGACCTTTTAAACTACTAATTTTATAAAGGTAAGGTTTCCTAAACAAATATTTATCATGTGTGATCATGCAGAACAAAAACAACAAACCAAATGGAAAAAAAAAGTTATTTCATGCAACTTGTGTAAGTTATTTTGTGTAAGTTCTGCATAAGCAGAAAAACTGCTAGATAAAACTGTTATTATAAATTCTTAAAGGCCAAGGATTCTTAATTTAATGTTAAAATCATATCTGTGCAAGCAACTTTTTTTTTCTGATATAAACAGAAAATACACCCAAGAAACTTTATTCTAATGTTAATACTGCTGAATTTGGTATGATTGATCATGTTTATAAATCTTCACTCATGTGTGAAAATTTGTTATAATCTAGCTTCAGTAGTTTTTTTCTTAATTACATCAGTATCCTAACCTAAGGAGAAGGGTGAAAAGTAAAGAAAATTCTAGTAAGCAATCTTGTTACTGGCAAAAGTTATATTTTTCAGTAAAAAATATCCTCAGGTACAAATCAAAAAAACCAAAACATGACTAGATGAGAAAACAGACATGTGTGGTTCCAAGGCTAATGCTTAGGTATTTTGAATAAATACCTTACCTATTATTCCAAAGCCTTCGAGGTTCCCTTGGGCAGTGTCTGACCTCCAGATAACATGAATGATTCTGCCCTAATAAAATCTTAAACACTGAAATCTGCCACTGCAAGTATAACCAGGCAGCATTTTTAATACCATTCAGCAAACCACTGTGTACTGAGAAGCCACTTGAAAGCAATAACAAAGGGGAAGCTAGAAATTACAAAGTTTCTATATCTCTATTAGCAAACACAGAGGGCATCTATAAAATTGGGTTTTACATCATGATTGTGTGAGTGTTCACTCTTATTTCTGTTATACATTTGGTAATATGGGAAATGAGATAATCGTTTTACGTTAGTGAGAATGCATTTTTCATAGATGGAAAGCGGACTTATCTTTTACTTTGTATAAAATCTTATTTCTTGATTAATAATTTTATCAACTTCTCATAGTTGATCTTTGTTTTCATTTCATTTTAACGAAGATCTCAACAATGTAGGTCCTAATTTGCATTGCTCCATATATAATTAATGTTTCAAAGCTGTGAAGTGCATTGACTTGTAATAGGGTGTTACTTATTAAATAAAATTTTTAGGATTCTGTTATTACAACTATGCTTTGGAAAATATGCTTTACAATGTCCCTATGTCCAATATAAACCCATAAAATCGTTCTATGAAAGCCAGAATTACTACTGTCCTTTGCTCATCCTTTTTGTCCCTTACTCATGCAGAAGCCTCCTCATTCTTTTAACAAATTAACATGCCAGCTCTATTACCATATGCAAATATAGCAGAAAAAAAAAAAAAAAGAGAACAAAATTAGTCAAGGTATATGAATGTGTAGGAGGAGGAAATGATAATACCACTGAAATTTGCTTCATATAGATATCAAATGGCATGGAGAAAAGACCAGAAAGCCTAACCTCTTAACCTCTGGTGCTTGGAGATTAATGTGAAACAAGTTCTAAATCTCTGTAGGTCTGGGAACATCTGCTCTCTACATACCCTATTTGTCTCCCTCACTCTCTGAAAGGGCGTTGGCTCTGGCCACGGTGCTGTGGTTTCCAGGCCATGTGATACTCAACAGCAGACAAGAGTTTAAAATCACCTCATCTAACAGTATTGCACTGCCATGGCACAGGAACCACAGGCACAGCAAAAATATTTCAGAATTTTATGTCAGCTGAGATATTCCCAAGAGAAAGCAAAACAAAACAAAAGCCTAATTTAACCTGTTGAAAAAATCATCAATAGAGAGTGACTGCTTCAAGAAGAGAAAAATAAAAGCGAGAAGTAAAACCAATTAAAATGTCAAAATATTCCAGAACAAATAAACAACTAGATATTGCATTTTACAAAAAAAACCCAAAAAACACCAAAAAAAACTAAACAAAAAAAACCACAAAAAAACCCATTTGTAGTACTGAGTCCAAACTGCACCAGTTTGTCAGTGTTATCCAGAATGAATAGGCTGAGCAATTATTTTTACCATTTGTTGATTTAAAGTGCTGATTTGATATTTCAAGTAAATGCTTGTTCTGGGTTTAAGTGCAAACTGAGCCACAGAACTTGAGGTTTGATCCAATAAAACACCTAGAGACATGCCTAACTGACATGCTAACATCTGTGGCTCTGTAGAGAAATTTCAGCAGTTTCACATTGAGTAGTGAATTCCAGTGGCAGACCTTTGTGCTGTAAGACAGATCAATTTTTTTCTTTTTGAATTACCGTGAAGATTAGGTTTTTTTCCATTTGTCTAAGTGTTCAGTTACTTACTGCATGGTTATACCTCCCAGCAGAGCAAACATGGGACATGTAAGTTCTTGACCTTTTTTATAAAGATCCCTTTCAGAATGTAGATTTTTAAATTCATGATAATTTTGTTCTTAGAGGAGCTCGGCGCCAAGTTATATTATTGTATGGTAGTATCCTGCAGACCCTCATCTCTGAAGAATATTCACAGAAGTAAACACTGACCTCTTAAGGCGATTCTCCCTGGATTTCTTCAGTTAGCAAGCGAAAAAGATATATTTTCTAGAGGACAATTAATAGTGGTTGATTTAGACACCTCCTCTGAATCACTCTTCCAAGGACCTATCCTTGTGCATGGATTACTGAGGAAGTCATGGGAAATTAGTCTCATGAGGCCAGTTAGTCTTTATGATTACTGCCTGTAGCCTTATATTTTATCTATATATCATGAATCACAGCTGAGCTGGTGTTGCCAGGTGATAAGATGTGGACCATTAGTTCAGGAGACAGTAAAATGCTTCTACTTCATATCACTTTCTTTGTAACATTTTATGAATGACTGCTAAAAAAAAGAATACACATTTCTTTATTAAAAAAAATATATATTGTGTTACAGGTTACTCAAAAATTATAGTAATATACATTCAATGTCATATATTTGCAGTCCAGCACACCCACTTGAAGTATGCTAATAGTACACTGGAAACATACAATTTTGAAGCAGAGCCACAACATGAAGGCAGTAGTCTTTACTATTACTTAAAAGGCATGAAGATTTGAATCAGAGTCAAAAGCTCCAAGAGGTTTCAAATCTTTAGAATATAAGAAAAAATTTGCAAAAATGACAAGTAAAATTGTGGGTCTAGGAAAAGCAATACTATAGTAGGATCATAAGTTATACTGTGGTTTTAAGCCTAGCTAGATTATAAAAATTCTACATATATTACAAATGCAGTATTTTCCCTAAGCTTTATCTGCATATAGACAAAAAAAAAAGTCATTTTAAAGGGGCAATTCACAGCTTTTGAACAAAATGTTCTTTCTGAAATTCTTTACCCCAAAAAAGTGACTACTGAAGAAGTTCAGGTATAGTGATTTCATATGTAGTATATGAGCAACATTTTCTATTTTCTGAGAGGTGTTTCATATAAATAGAATGAAAAAGACTTACATGAACATACTTTCGCATATAATTTATTAGACTACATTTTCCAAAACAAAAGCATTATAATACATACAGACTATAATTTCTACATAGAATAATCCATCTTACATTACTTAGAAAAATTAACACTGAAAAATTCCACTCTCATGTGTATGAACCTGATTCAACAACGCATTTCTAAGATCAAGATGCAGAGCAATCAGAATTTTTACTGACTTTTTTTGTCTTACCCTGTAATGACACCCCTACAGTTTGAAATGCAACAAAGCAGAACCAATCACAAGAAAACAAACCATAACAAACACAGCACGTTCTTCCTCATTCTGTGTACACCTGCATTACAGTTAGCAGTATGAATCCATTGCCCGAAGACATATTAAGCTTTGCGTACTTTAAGCACCATTACTGGCTTGGCTACAAAATCTTATATTTCAGCATGATCTGCAAACCGATAGGAATATTTCAGCTTTGCACAGAACTTCATATTACCATGTACATCTTAGGGCTTTCCAAATAAGTTAGTTTCACATAAAATTAAGAAATATCTTGTCTGTAAAAGTATATGTCATGAGAACCTCCCAGTTCTGAATGAGGTTGATGCACATAAGAAATGTACCAGAATATCTACTTTTCATAGCAGCTTCAATCTAAGTATATACACATTATATGAAAAAATCCTCTATTTGCCACTAACCTGATGATAAAAAACTAATAATCTTACTAAAATCCTGCAGAGCTACAGAAACAATGGAAGGAAAACCAAACAAAACAAAACCGAATAAGTCAAGAAATCCTCCCTCGATTTACAACAAAGTTTAGGGAAAGACAGATTTTTTGTGCCATGACGTTACTTTTAGTCGTTGTGATGCAGCAACAAGGCATAAATGCATCTCTCTCCTCTCTGGATACCTGCAGGTTTGATTCAGATCACTGCTGACACAGGTGAGACAATGTTGTCAACCACAGTGCCCAGTCAGCTGGTCTCTTTCTTACCCACATAAACCCAAGAAATAAGAGCAAGCATGCACCATAATCTATTGTGATGGAAATAATATATAATGAACTGTAATTACTGAAGTAATATGTGCATCATTCACCACGAGGAATAAGTTTGGTTTTTTCCCACAAAGCAAAGTGTGTCCTATAATGAGAATGGCCACATTCATCCTTAATCTGACTGTTCATCATACATCACACTGCTGAAATATTAATTTGATACCAGAAAGTATCAGCACGTTGAAAAGCTGTGTCTTAAAATGACCAGAGAAAATCATGTAATCTACAGGAAAGATCAGATGTTATAGCTCATCCTTTGTACAAGATGCTAATGAATAGCAAGACTCTTTGTTATTTCTTATTTTTATGCAAAACAATTACAGAAAGAAAATCATGTTCTATACAAATTGAACAAATATGAGAAAACTGGCTTGCAAAGAATCCAGCTAGTGTTTTCATTGTCACATTGATTAATGTCCAATACCTGTGCCAAGCTGGTTGTAAAACTGTCTTTTGCTCAAGTCCAGTTCATATATTGATGTACAGGATAAGAAAATAGATGCCATCTTGTTCCCTAAAGAACAGCTTTATCCATGGTCATTTGGATTGGAGTTTATTGACTCATAGAAAGCAAAAGTCGGTAGAAGTACATATTGCAATTCCACATGAGACTTCACAAGTGGGAGTAGTAAACCCACTTTTTCTTCAACATGATTTAATAGCTTTACCTTTATTTAAGATGAAATTTACATGAGTTAATTTAGAATTTAAAATTTCTTTTTGTCCTCACAGTTTATGTAAATACTTTAAATTTTAACTAATTAATTTTCTGTTTCAACTTATTTTGTCATGGCTTGAAACTTGATAGGGAAATTGATTTACTTAACCATAAGTAAAAGGTAAACAAGGAATTAAAATTGCAAGAATTTTAAATGACAGACTATAGAGATTGCTGTTAAATTTAATGATCAGCTCTGTAAGATAGAATTCATTAAGTTGCACAACTTTGTCACAAGTTTCAGAAGTCTGTAAGTGATTTAAAACTAAATGAAGTAGAATAAGCAATGCTATATACAATTAAATTTTAGTTATTTTATTTATATCTTCAGTTGTTAGTGGTAATTCTAATATTCTTTGCAATTAATGTAAGTATAATATCATTCTAACTTTTAAATTATCATATGTATTATATGGTTAAATTATTAACAATTTAATATTAAATTACCATTACCTCACAAATATAGAATTTCCTCTGATGCATATGAAGAAAAGCATTGACTGTAGAGAAAATTTAATTAAAATAAGAGAATTATTTTTCTTTTAAGTCCTCCTTTGCAAATAAAGACTGAATGTTCCTAGGATCTGCCAAGTACTTGTAGATCTGGGTTATTTGCATTTGAATCTTTATTAATACCAATGAGACAAACTTGCTGAGTCATCTCCTCTTCAGTTTGCATTTGGATTTCTGCAGAACTGAATCCCGACCCTGTAAAAATATCTAAGTTTAACAGAAGTGGCCACACTGATGTCAGGAGGACCATTCTTTTAGAAAGCCAAGCATCTGCATAAACATCTGTAGATTCAAAGCTGCAAAAGGTCAAAATCAATCCCTCTCTTATTTGTCAGCATTTAGCCAAGAAGGCCATAAAATACCAAGACAAAACAACATACAAAATCTGATGCTGAAAAAAATAGAAAAGATTGATTGTAGAATGTTTTAAAATCCATTACTAAAATAAATTTATAGTCAGAGCAACAGAAAATTTGAGAATAAAGAATCTAGGCAGCAATATGCTTACGAGTCAAAAAGTACCGTTTTATTTAGGCATCATCATCAATTTTACAGGAGTGTTGAAGCTTCTTTTCCTGATCATATGAAGTTCTTCCTTCCTGGATGATATGAATTCATCTGTTAGCTGCTAAAAAATGCATCAAATAAAAATATCTCTGAAGAGCACACCTTTTTTTTTTCCTTTGAGCTAGATTGCACAGGAGCAAGACATTCCTAAAAAATATAGTGTGCTCTGATTTATGCAGCTTCAGTATCATAATATGTTAACTGTGTGTATAGAAATAGCTCTGAGTAATAAAGTTTGAAATTTTCTGTAAACAGTCTTCATAGTTAATTATTAGGCAAATATTTTGCTTCTCACCTTGAAAATAAAAAAAAAAACCAAAACCCCAAACTTGCAATTTTACTTGCAAAATTCACTTCAGTCCTATAACCTGTATACCTCAGCTTACATCAACAATATAAAAAAAAAATTACCAGATATTATATTTTATTTATTTAGTGTATTTATGACACTCTGTGATGCATTTTAAATGCTGTGAAACCTCAAGGGTGAAATGTTAAACCAAACACAGACATTAAAGTTATCTTCCTTTAATGGTAATTAAATACAAAACATTGCAGGACATCATGGTCATTAATTTCACATAACCAGTTCTAGAGTAGTTATCCCTGTACAATTGATTGCTGATTTTGTTTTCTTAAATATTTTCAGTTATGCTGTCAAGTATAGGCAGCTTCACTGAGTTGTGGCACCAGTCTGTATCTACAACTGACCCCTTTATGTTATAGTCCTGAGACCTCTGACTATCCTGTGCCAATGCCTCTGCTATTTCACACGCTTGCTCCTCCACTGCAGTCTTGAGATGGTTCACTTTTACACACTTTCTTATTCGGGAGTCTGATTCTAGTTTCATTCTACATTCTGAGGATTTTTAAGCTTACTTGTATATGCAACTGTAGCTCTTTCACAACTATTTCTTATTGAAACATTACAGCAATATTAATGGAAATCATCAAAGCTGTTCATTTAAATTCATTTGATTGTCTCAACAGCCGTTATAAAAATACAGTACCACTGAATGAAATTATAATAATCCTAGAGGTGTGAATATTATAAAATTAATACTGAAGCTGCTAAAATTTTTGATGTTATACAACTAATGTCCAAAGCTGCTGTTTTTCCATTCTCAAATACTTATGCTTATTTAGAGCCAGGGAAACAAGAAATACATGACAAGCTAATGACAGTTAATGCTTCACCTTTTAATGCTATAAAAAGAACTATCTCTGGGGAAAAAAAAGGAAACAAAACAAAAAGAAAACAATAGGTTGATTTTATTTTAGCTACAGGATTACTCCAAAACACCCAGGATACTCTTTGGGTTATAGCAGTTTAAGATATATTTTAAGAAATATGTGCAGTTTAATAATTTGACTAAACTCAAAACTTTTGTTTCTTTTTCTCATGTCTCTTTGTGACATATATGACCATAAACTTCATAAGCCATTAATTCTTCTTAAAAATATGTTCCAGTCCTTCTAAGTCTATGAAAATCTGTAGGTATTTGCAGCAAATATTCTTGCTTTCTACAAGATGAATCAACCTGAAGGTCAATTAGTTTTCTAATCTTATTTTATAGGACTACTATATACTGTGTATTAGAAAATACAACCTACTTATCATAGGTCTAGTACTACTCCCACTGAAGCAGCTAGGCATTTTGCCATCAACTCCAGTGGGAGTTCAATGAGACCCTTAAAATAAATTCTATTCTATTTTCTTAATATTTCTGTCCTCCTCTTAGGTCAGACCATCTGCCCTGCATAATGAGAAACTGAAATACTTACAAAAGTGTAGGAGAGACATTATTGATATTGCATAATTTAAATTCCACAGTCATCTAATTTTGCATTAAAACTAAAGACAATGTCAAGTACTTCTTAAAAAGAAGCAATTTTAACTGTTTGTTCAAAGATATTGACAAACCAAAGATTTTATCTCGTCTTCTTGCTGTTTTTCTGTTCTGTAAACAATGATTCTTTTTATGAGTTTCAAATTAGTTTAAAATTAAGGTACTTGCAATATTTTTTATTTACATTAATAATTTGTGATTAAAATATCAACATAGATAATACATTTGCTATCATTATCCTTACTTCATTTGTACTGATTCAGATCTCAGGAAAAAAAAAAAAGGGAAAAAAGTGGACTTCCTGTCTACCAGTTTTTATATGGCATGCCCCATTCTCTTTCTAGATCTGCAGGAGTAGCCAGTCACAGCAGAGTGTTGATTCTGGGTTCCATCTATAGCAAGAGGGACACTTTATGGCACAACGCATCTAAGGCCTGGATTTGATGTGTGAATTGTACTGCAGCTATTCTGCTTTTGCTTCACTGGTTATAAATGGCACTTAAGTTATCAGCTCAAGTATCAGTATCTGCATCAATTGTAACTTAAATTTTTGAAGCTGAGAACCTAGGTTCTTAGCATGCCTTTTGGGTACTTGTCAACTGTGTTCCCCAGGTCTGACAAGAATCAACAAGGACATTCCCAGACCTTGTCTGTGATTATGCCCATGTAGTGTAAGCTGTGAAAAACTGAAAAGAATAATGGATTTCTAGAATTTGAAACAGTTCACTGTTTAAATTTAAATAATATGCTTAGCAACTGAGTTGAAACATTCAACTAGTGGAATTTCACTGAATATGAGAATACACAAGTTACATTTTTCATAAATTGTCAAAAATGCTGTTGCTTAAAAAATTATTGAAAGTGATGTCATTAAATTTTTTTTACCAAAGGTGGAGGAAGAAAAAAAAATCTGTGTTCAGAATATGAATGTTTTAAATAAACTGTCCTGTTGGAAGTGTGAGCTGCCTTTAGTCAGAGAAGTAAGATTTAATCTTGGTGTTTGTATGATGGTTTAGTTAAAGAAGTAACAACAAAATTTACACTCCTGATTTTTGAATGTTGGTCGTCTTTCCACTCAATCAATCACAGTATAACTCATCGTTTCAAATGATTGGAGCAATATTTTGAGTTTTTGGATAATTGTGTTTTGCACTGCATAGTTTATTTCATTTTTGAAAGATCTATTTCTGAAAGTTGTTCATAAAGCCAATATAAATAAGATACTGCTGCTGGTTCTTCCATTTCCCTTCAAAAGAACCCTTTCTTTACCAGGCATAAGAAAAAATAGTAAAAATTAGTTTGCACTAAGTTTTTCTCAGCAATCTGTTTAGTATCACTCTAAAAGAATTATGTGAACAAGCTCCCGTTTGTGACAGTCATTACCTCTTTCCCTTTGTGATACAGTTTTTACATATCACACAGTTTTTACACAAAACACAATTCATTGCCATGGAGTATACATCATTATCATCTTTGTGTCTTTTAAATTATATTAATGTAAACAGGTTCATGCACAACTTTTCAATCTCCTTTCTCTTGTCCATCATAAAAATGGGAGCAAAAACTTTTGCATACACAGTATATTTCAGTCGAAGTGTCAAGATTACTGAGAATTCAGTCTTTTACTCTAAACATTTACTAATTTCTTTGGAAGTCAAACTGGACTGATAATTGCTTTATAAAGTCTCATTAGACAATCTCATTATTTCCAGAAGACTGGAGATTTACTGTTGCTTTTTCTAATAAACATCTTTGAACTAGGCAAATGTGCACACCAATGTTCAGTTATGAGGAAAACAATGAAGTAAAAGAACCCTTTTGCTCATTCAAAAAACACCCAGACAAGCTGGAGCCATATTTTACAAATATGTTGAGCGAGAAACAGCTGGAAAAGGCATACATAGCACCACATCTTTCCATGAAGAACAGAGAAAAGCAGTTTGAAAACTTCATTTTGCAAACAGTAATGTTTTGGATGTGTTTCCAAAATCTAGTCACCAGCCTTCTGCAGCTTTATGACATCCTATGGAATTGTGGATAGCCTCAAATACAGACTATACAAATTTCACATAATTTTTATTTTAATTGCATTTCCTATATTTTTTGGGCTGACTAGCAAGCAAAAATTTAGTCCTTCATAGTCTCATACTCTGTTTAAGTATTGTCTGCATATTTATACTGCACTTGAAAATTTCAGAGAGGAAATATGTATCTACATAAAGAAAATACCAATACAGTAGAACTGTAGCAATGTCAATGCAGTAAAACTGTAATTAATAATAACAATGCATTAAAATCAGTTGCTCACTTTTCTTATAAACTCTTTGAGTTTATAATGCAAGGTATTTTGCCAACATTATCTTATCTAAAAAATGTTGTCTTATTGTAGTTTTCTACTTAATAGTTCTAATCCCATGGTTATTATATGTTACTTTGACACTATGTCATTCAGCGAAAAGTCTAAAAATAGCTTTCTTCAAAGCTCATTGTCTTTTTAAAGAATAGTCTTTCCTTAATGCACATATTTATCTTCTAAAAATGTTAAAGGTCTTTTATGAAGTCATTGATAGAGAACATAATTTAAGAACACTAAATATTTCCAGAGTGTGGAGATAACAATCATATCTCAAAGTTGATTATAACTTTATTTACAAGACAGGTCTGAATTTAGGGTAGTTTGACATTAAGATTCTTTATTCAGCTACTGAGGGAAAAATACCAGTTAACCTACTAGACTTTCTACAGAAATTATCAGCCATTTTGATCATCATCAACTCCATCACAGTTATCTTTTTATCTATATTTTTAATTTCATAAAACCAGGACAGATCCTTGGCCTAGGTAAACCTTTTTCAGCATAACATATTCTTTATGAGAATAAAAAAGAGAGTAAAGGGAATCTAAAATATGGTAGTGTCTCATGTTGTTCTCAATCCTTCTCAAACTGTTTGTAAGCTCAAAACTTTGATTTTACATTCATGAATATTAGTTCTGTTGAAGTCAGTGAGTCATATTTCTGCTTATGTAACTGCACTGAAATCAATGGAATTAAATTAGAAAAAAAAAGGGCCAAACAGAAGCTTCAGCATGTGTCTTGGAGCAGAATACTCATCTAGTGAATCACTGTTGCATCTGTGTGCCAATTTGACCCAAATGGTTATTTCATGAATATACATATGCATATGAGGGAAAAATTTGGAATTGCAATTATAATTCATTTTGTATTGAAATAAGTGATTCAGCAGGTGCTGTGTACTTATTTTGTCAGGTAAAATACATGTGTATCAATAAGGAACATAAAAATCAGAGAAAATGCATCTATTTAATGACTTTATATGAAAATCATGGCTAAGTCCTCAGTGGTATACTTCACTTCCACATACGCTATGGAATTCTCTTTATTTACTGTCTTTTCTTCACTTCTCAAAGCTTTTTCTTTGTTTATCTGAGTTTTTATCATGCTTTTTAAAATATTCCTTCTCTGAAACAGAAATTCCACTTTAATACTATTTTAAAAGCCACAACCTAAATACTGCAGGTAGCTTAGAAGAATTCCTTTGGAGGATCCATAATGTTCCTGTGCATGACTGTTCATGTGTGCACTTGAGTGGAGCCTGAAACTGGAGTGGATCTGTGAGTCTTGTGACCCTATACTACACAAGACTCAATAACTAGGGAGCCCTGGCATCTTTCTAAAATTTTTTGCACTTTTTATCTCAAAATTCTAAACATCCTGTAGTTATTTGCATTAATAAAATTGGAATGGGATCTGGATTATACATGGTGCTAGATCAGAATAGAAATGCTCTCCACTTATTTTGCACAGCAGATGCAGTAAAGCAAAAAAGTATTATCTCTTCATAATTTGTTCAATAATTATTAATCCAGTTTGCCACTTATATTAATAATAGAAGACAGTTTATTTAGCCTAGTAGTTTTGTAGCCTAGTAGTTGCTACAAAAGAGACCTTTATCAGCATAAAGTATGCTCTTGGGTTTGATGTCCATTAGTATATCTCAAGCTTGCCATGGATATTTGCTTCTGAAATAATGTTGTTTCACTAGTGTTTATAGCACTCTTGTAGTGAAAGCAGGAGTTTTTCCAAAGATACATTAAGTCATCATCAAATTATAAGTATTTTCAATGATGAAGGATATGGTCACTCCCTTCATAAATTCTTCAGTATAGTGAATTCTGTAGTGATTGCTGCAGTAAAAAATAAAAAGCAACCCAAAGAAAATCCTCCCAAAGGAATACATATTGATGTTGGGAGGAGAGCATCCTCTTCCTTTGAATCACTCCATACTACTGTCCAGGAAAGCTTGAAAAAGGTAAAAATCACATTCTTGAAATATAACGTATTCAGGTTATAATCAAAAAGGTAATACATTTGTAATTCTACTGCAAGCTTGCTGATATAAAGAGTTCATGCAGTTCCGGTATGGTCTAACAGAAAGAGAAAGCCATGGTGTCATAGTTGCTTAAATTAAATGTTTGCCTTCCAACATAGTCTTTCTTGCTTCCATACTCAAGCCAGCAGAGTACCAACTTTTAGACATAATAGGTAAGCAATTGTGAAAAACCATTATAACTTTTCACAGCACTCCAGAAATATTAAGATAGAGTCTCTACAGCAGTGAGGGTATATTAAGCAAGGATGTTGGTTACAGACACCTTAATGACACAGCTTTCTCCTAGACAGCTAATGTGTGCTGATATCAAGAGCAAATAAACACCTCAGGTTCCCACTGCTTGTTTTCAGAAGACAAATAGGAAAATATATTCAGCTTGTAGTGAAATAAGACAGTTCAGGAAAATTCTGATTTCTTCTCAGTCCTGGCAAACATTTGATTAAAAGACTATATACCTGGACAACATCACTTATGCTAAAAAATTCTGCCAGAAAAAATAAGTTTCTGTGGTTCTTGAAAAACACCAAACCTTTATGAAGAAATATTTATTTCATTCAAAAGTCTTAAAATGAAAGCAGCTACCACCTCAATTATATATTTCTTTGTTTATCTCTTCCATTGCAGCATCTGGGTTTTCCTGTGGGACACACAAAGCCCTTAGCTCACAGATCTGTCCTGTGCCATCTCACATTCTATGAAGTGCCTACAAATCTCTATCTACTTCTGTAGAACTACAGAAGTACAGCTTTCATGAACTGACCCTTACCCCCTATACCCATCCACCTGTGCTGTTCCAGGAGGTGGGATGAGATAGAAGAGGGAATGGAGGCATTCCTCCATTGAGGCTCCAAGCTGAGCCTGGAAGAGGAGGGCTGGAGGAATGGAAGGGGCATGTTCTTTGGTGGATCAGACACAGCCCCTCCCTTTGAAGGCACTTCAGCCCATGTAGAAGCCATACAAGAAGAAGAACAGAACATGAAGAATGGAGTACCAGAGGGAAACCTTTATGTCCTGGCTACAACCACACTCCCTGAAAGCACTGAGTGCAACTTGCAGCAGAAACAAACAGAGAGAGGGTGGTGTCTGGACTGAAGCTGAGCCTGGGAAAGGAGGAGGAGAAATTGTTTACCCTTGGTGTACAAATGTTTGATCCTTGTTGTTTTGGTGGGGATTTTTATTATTTATTTTGTTTTGTTTCCCACTACCTGAATCAGTAATTAAATATTTATTTTAATTGCCAATAAGTTAAGTAAATTGTTCCAAGTGAAATCTGATTTGCCTGCAACAGTAACTGTAATCTCCCACATCTCCCCTTCTTTATCTTGCTCTCATTCTTCCTATTTTTTTCCCCTGTCCTGATTAGGGAAAAGTAAGCAAGCAGCTGGATGGGCCTTTGGCTGCCAGCCAGTGCCAACACACCACTGAGTAAGAGAAGCTATCATTTAAAAAGCAGATGTGAAAAGCTTTCTATTTTCACCCTTGTTGAAACAAATTCAGCTATAAAACACAAAGCAATTTGGATTCTAACTGGGAAGAAAGTGTATTTCCTTGGCTATTATACTGATCAAAGTATTCTTATTAATGAAATAATAGAAGTAAATGAACCAATTTAATAAATCTTTGCATGATGGAGGAGAAGTGATACAAAACACAAATGAAATTTGCTGACATCCAGCTTCTCATGAGCAAACAGCTCCTAGACTGCACAAAAACATTTATGAAGCCCCAGTATTTTTTAGATAGACTGTGAAAACCCCTTCAGGTTCAATAACATGCTGATGGAATGCAGGAAATAATGAGAACAAGAAGCATAGCTAGGATATTGCCAGTAACTAATTTAATTATGAGCAGCTGGAAGACAGGTATTACCATAACTACTTATGGTACTTATGGTACCACAGCATAAACATTGCATATATATATATATATATATATATGTGTGTGTGTGTGTGTGTGTGTGTGTACCAGAGACATAGGCAGAGTACAGCACTTTACTGCCCAGCTTAAGCCTCCTGTTAGTCTTCACTGCTTCAAGTAAAAGAAATCTGAACAATTCTTATAGTAGAAAAGTCTTCCATGTTGCATCACTCTCTGAGGACCTGGCTGACTCAAGCTATAGGAAGAAAGATTGTCATCAGAAATGACCTAAAGGATAGCTCATAAGATGGGTGAGGATGGCACTTCCCTTGGGATGCTTAATTCTTGCGTTTTCCTTCAGTATTCACAGCTGAGCTTCTTAGTTTTTATTAGTATACTAGAATAGCTGAGATTTGTGTGGTTTTCTATTCTTATTGCATTTTACTGAATGGTGAAATTTTTTTTAGCAGGGATGATGAAACAGGGAAACAGGTTTCCTAGAGAGGTGGTAGATGCCATGTCTCTGGGAATATTCAAGGTTGGACTGGACAGGCCTCTGAGCAACCTGTCTGAGTTGAAGATATTCTGTTCATTGCAGGGGAAATAAGACTAGATGAAATTTAAACATCCTTTCTAACCCAAACCATTCTATTGTCTATTAAATGGCTCACGAAATCCTCCCTTTCTTGCAATGTATTGTTTCTACTTGCTGCATGTTCACTGTTCTACTCCCTCTATTACAGTTCACAGTATCATAATACAGCCTCAACATGAGAGCTCCAAGCCAAAAGGTGCATATAACCCCCTTTGACTGCCAGATAGCCCTCACAAATTGAGATTCTGAGTACAAAGAGAGAGCACACAGATGATCTTAGAAAAACTCTCTCCATTGTTGTTTTTCCACGATGCCAAGCAGCAAGTTGTAAATGCTGGGAAACTTTGAAGGATATGCCTAGACCCTAATCCTGCCAGAGGTTCTGTATTAACCTAATGCTGAAATCATGCAGAGCCCTAGGCATTGATAGATACCTTTTTTAACACAACCAAGACCTTATGTTCTACTGCCTACATTATTTTCAGGCAGCGCTCTCCCTCCAATAATTCTTCCATTTTAAAATATTTACCATCTACTATTTGTCTAAACTATGGATTAGTCTGATTGCATTTTTACATTACATTCATTTACAACATAAGGCCTATTGCCAGCAGCTAAAATGATCTTTAACCATAAGGTTTGTGGAAGAGAAGGTCTTTAAAGTTATTCTTTTTCCTCACTACAGAAATCAAATTGTCCTGCCACTTGGTATTCTGTTTAATATCCCAATGAGAGAATTACTATTAATTATGAGATGCAGTGGTAGAAACAATGTAAAATGTAAATGTGTAATACAAATCATTGTTATCCATAACTCAAACTCTTAGTCGAGATTTACGTTAATCAATAGATGTGCTTTATATAGTACTTCCCCATGTAAAACTGAGCATATTGCAATACATCACACTCTTTACTAATTACAGGGTTTTAAAGTTTTCTTCTAAGGAATTCAACTGCACAGAATGCTATCTTTATCACTTTGGTATCCATTAGTGCTGCCATTTCCCATGTGTCTCGAGCCTGTCCTAAGCCAAAATTCTCTGCAACACTTACGAGTCAGACAAAATTAGTTCAAGTTAAAACTTTTCACCAGTCATTTGCCTTATAGGTTATCTATTTTTCTTGTTGAATTTTGCTCAAATTGATTAACATATAAAATTCAAGAGCTAATCCTGACTACATTGTTCTTATAATTATATGTATGTTTCAACTTGCATTTAAAATGAGAAGTAATTAACTCCCTTTTCAAATGTGAAAATTACAGACCCAAAACATGGTATATTCTTAGATTTTTTTTAAAACATCACCATAAAAAATGTGTTTCATGGGGATTTTTCCTTTTTGTCTTCTGTAAGATTGAACTTTGGTGGTAAACAGAAAATATATGTCACTAGGAGCTTGTCACGCAGACTTAACTGTCTGTATATAGGACTAAAAGTAGATGAAGATAAAAAAGGAATATGGCAAAAGTCTACAGACCTGTGAGGTGCATAGTGGGCATGGAAGAACTGTTCAGCTGTTTATTCTCTGTTCCATTGCTCAGGCTTGTGACCTTCATTTGAAGCTACTAGAACACAGATTCAGACTAATCAACTGCAACTGATTCTCCACATTGTAGCAAGCAGATCTGCAGTACTCCTTGACAAAGAATGCTGTGGATAGAAAAAACCGTGTAAGTTTAAGGGGAGGCTGAGCAAGTGTTTGAGATGAAGCCAAGTTTAGGATGGCGAAGTGTTACCTGTTCCCTTATAGCTGTACATTTTCCAAATTTATGAAGCAAACACAATGCAAAGTCAATTGTCTTGGTTTAAGTGCGTTTCAAATAAATGTTCGTTATATCAGAACTTCATTAGCAATATCTGTTGTTACATAATTTAAACATGGTATTTATTAGTTCATTTTAATCTAAAAAGAAATAGGAGGTAGATATATATGACCTTTAAAAACATTATTGCTCTCAGACTGTGCCAGATGACCTATCTTAAAAAAAAATAATTTCCATGTTCAATATACTGACACTATCACAACAATTTGTAGTTGACTACTTTCCCTCTGAAACCTGTGTCTGATTTCCTGTCTAATGGTTCTAAGGGAAACTCTTATCAAAGGTTAAAAAATATAACCTTTTAAATGTGTAATTTTGAGGTTTTATTTCCATAGGTGAATCACCCATTTCTGCATCATCTTTTGAACAATTTCTAGCTGGAAAAATGTTCATTTGGTCTCCTTAACTGATTTGGAGGTTAAATTTGTTTTCCATTTCCACCTTCCAATTTTCCGCTATCCATTAATATTATTAACTGCAAGTTTCATTATTTTCTGCACTGTGCTTTCTGAAATGCATAAATATAACACTCCTACTTTTATTTGGTTGTTTTTTTTTTTTTAAAATCGAGTAATGCATACTTGAAACATATTTATGTTAATTAATTCAGATTCATTACTCAGATTCCTTAAACTTTTCACTTCTGGTTGTTTAATTTCCTTTGGTCTACTTCCTGACCAGTTTTTATCCTGCCTTTTCTCCTTGGAAGAGTTCTCTAGAACAGTCAGATGAAAACTTTCTGTACTGTTGAACCAAGATCTCTTTACACCAAGATCATCTGAGCTTGTTTGACTCAGAATAGTGCTAGCCCATGTAATCAGATAACCAGCACAAAATAAGTGAACTCTATAGCCTCACCCCAAGTCTGTGTTACTTTCCTTTTCACATACCTGTGACCTAGTTCATACCCTTTCTCTTATCTCTTTGCTATAAGATTATTCTTTTCCTTCTCCATCTTTACACACTTATGATTTCCTTCTGTTTCTTAGCATGTAAAATATTTTGTCCTGGGTTTCCTTTTCCTCTGGATTACATAAGCCCTTCGTCTTGTAAAATTCTTAATAAAACCATGAAAAGATGTGGCAAAGGTCATAGTAATAATTTTCCTGACACTTTTGGTTAGTGAGGCATAATTAGCACAGTGTCATAGAATTATCAAGATACCTATGATCAGAATGAGCTGTGTATTTAATACATCCTAAATATAATCCTCAGGTGCTTGAAACAGTAAGAATTAGGGCTTTTGATAACCATGCCATCAGCCAAGGGACAGATTTCCTGCTATTATCTACAAATCCTAGCCTGCATTAGAATATGAAAGTTGACTAAAGGATTATATGCTTGCTATTCGCTGAAGTATTCTCACCACAAGCAATTTATACTACTCTGTTCTCCAAATCATTTCATGAGTGGCACTTACTGAGCTCTGAGCTGTTATTATTGTATTTCATGACCAGATTGTAATTTGTAGAAAAATGTAGCCCATCAAACAGTGTCAGATATGTCAAAAAACTGATTTCCTGGAATTTTAGAAGGGTAGAGAGGCCTACTTGTGTTCTGCTAAATTCTGCAACTTCTGTCTGAGAGGCTGGAAAATATGAGACATGCATGAGATATAGCAAAACCCACTAATTACAATCAGTAGACATTTCACAAGAAGATTATGCAGCAAAGGGGGTAAAGTTGTAGAATAAATGGTTGTTTGCCTCAGATTAGGGAAAAATATTTGGGTGAAACACTCATAGGGGAAGAATCGATAAAGATACAGACATGAATCCTAGGTTTTGTGCACTCAGGGTAGTGAGCCAAAAGTAAAAATTATTAGGGAAAAATGGTTTCTATACATCTTGCAATATTATATTTGGCATTGTTGCAATAAAACATTGAGGATGTATTTTGACTGAAAAAATGAAAATATGGGCAATAATTTATTAGTTCAGGTTAGCTATATACAGAGAACTATACACAATCTGCAAAATAGTACTTATTAAACAAGCAGAAAATTCTTCTACTGAGAGAAAAACCCCCTATTTACTTATTTATTTACAATTTTATTTACACACTTTCCGAATTTCTGCTGATACCAATAGAGAGTATCTAAACTCTGTCTTTATTGATTACTTATGAGTTTTTACAGAAATCACATAGGGTTTTTTCCTACGTGAAATATAGATACTGATTTTTCAGTCTTCTGAGAATTGTCACCTCTTCCATCCCTGGTAAAATGTCAGTCCACAGACTACACTGAAAGAGATAGAGTCACTGTGTCCTGCCCGCAGCAGAGATTTCCATTTGTCTGTGTCAAACCCTTCTGTTAGTGCTGAGAATCATTTTCTGGCTGATCCATTCCCAGTGACTGCTTCCATACCGCTCCAAATATCTTCTGAGATTACTTTGCAGTGGCTTTCAACTGCTGTGTTTGCACCAAGCTGCCAACCCTTGCTTTCCATACAGGCACTAAGGTTAGCTAAAATACATGTTTACTCTTGTCCTCTGAGCTCTCTTTAGAGAGTCAAAGCGATAAAGTGACGGATATGGACATCAAAGCATTTTTAACCAATCTATTGATGTATCAGATCAGTATAGTTTCATATTGCATGCATATATTACCTCTTATTATATTCCAGAATGCCATTACACTAACCACTGAAATTTCTGCATATGTGTCATCTATAATTCATTGCAAAGAAAGTGTCTGCCACAAACTTACTAGGATAAAAGGATGAAGAATAGAATCTGGTCACATTGGCTGGACAGTCTATTTATCTGAACTATTTTTAGCTGACAAAATCTTCTGAGCAATGGAAGGGTTCACATCTGCAGACACTGACAAAGATTGCCCCTTTACTGGCTGTTCCTTCTCAGCAGCACTTTTTTCTTTATACATGTTAGGGGTAAATAGCAAAACATTCCAAACAAAATATTTTATATATACCGTGTATCTCTGTACAATGCATCAGCCTGTCTCTTTCTTTCCTTACATCCTCTACAGTAGACTGCAAACTATAGAATTTCTACAAAAAACCTAAGGATGTGCTTCTAATTAAGCAGTTTAAAGAGGGTAATGCGCAGTTAATATGTCCTGGACATGATTCTGATCTATTTTTTTTTTCACAATAAGATATTCTGGAGTGAAATAAGTTAAGACAGAGAGGAACATAAATTGAAATAAAAATTAGAACAACTGGCAATATCCTTTTCCCTAAGATCATGCGCACAATGTAGTGTAGCTGACAAGTAACTTATGTTACAATAGTGCAGGTAGACATCTGGGCTTTTACTGGCGAACAGGTTCATGGTTAAAAAAGAGCCATGATTCTTAGTTTCTAATACAAGAAACTAATTGATTGAGTGACACTTCACTGCAATGAAGCATGGAGCTTCAAGTTTACATATATATACACATACATTTAATCCCACAAAACAGGTTTGTCCAAAAGTATCAATAATAGGTCAGCTAGTTCACCCCATTAGTATGGAAAGATCAGCTATTTTCTACTATTTTCTTTAAAAAAAATGTTGTAGTCGATGGAGTGACTCACTTCCCTTGTAAGAGACAAGTAAAAATATGTTCACTGATATAAAAGAGTGATTTAACAAATTTGGATAGGAAATGAAACAGTGATTCCTCAAGATTTAATGGCAATGTACACTTGATTATCTACCTCATAAAGGAGAGGGTAAGCCAAAACTGTTGAAGAAACACCCTACATACACTGAGTTAAGAGATTCAGAAATGTCCCTTTATATTCTAAATTCCATCTGAGAGAAGAGTCTACATGCAGCTTAGGCACAGACACGGTCAACATTTATGTCCAAAAGGACACATTCACAATCAATCTCCACCATCACTCACCTAAATTTCAAAGTTTGACGTGCTATTAATCACTTCCTGTCTCAGCAAGAAATCTCTCAGTGTCGAGGAATAGTCTTGAGAGGTGTCTCTGCTCAAGACGAGATCCTGGTGTGCAGGAAAGCTCTACAAGTCCTGTGATGTCCAGTGTTTGCAAAGATGATAATGCCTTTTCTTAGGTTCTGGACTAGATTGCCCATGGAAGTTGTGGACTCCCCATTCCTGGAAGTGTTCAAGGACAGGCTGTATGGGCACTGAGTAACCTGGTCTAGTGGGAGGTGTCGCTGCCCATGACAGGGGGTTGGAACTAGGTGAACCTTTAGGTCCCTTCCAGCAGGAACCACTCTTTGATTCAATGATTCTGTGATTGAATTATAGCCATATTTGACTACCAGCAAGATGTCAGGGTCCCCATTCCACACAGCTCTTGGCTACCATGTTGCAATTCAACTCCCAAAGTATGTGGCTAATTCATCTTCCGAAGTCTGAAGTAACCTGGATGCAACATCTCAGCTTCCACTGGTTCTCTAGCAAATGTGTTCTAATGCTTAACTATTTTTATAGCTAAAAAATAATAAAATATCCTGACATAAACTGTGCTCACTTCTTAACCTATTTACAGGTGACTCGGAAAAACAGCTTATTACCTTACTCTTGGCAGGTATATTCTATAAATAAAGACTATTATTCGATCTTTCTTTCTCCTTTTTTGTCTAGATGAAGTAACCCAATTTCTTCAATAGCTTAGCCAATTATTCTCTGCCTTCATTTCACGCAGCTGATTATTTCCACCTTACAAATGTCCTTGTAGAATTGCATCTCTTTTTCTGAAAGTTTCTCCATTTTCTCAAAATTATTCTATATCCAACTTCAATGTGCTTGCAGATTCCAAAAGGTTGATATCATCTGTAAATTTAAGCAGTGTAGTTGCCATCCCATCAACCAGGTTGTTAATAAAACTGCTGAACATTACTAGAGCCATCACAAGCTCCCCTGTGTTCTTATAATTCTTAGAATTCTGCTCAGTCTATTCCTCAAGTTTCCCAGTAAACCTTCAATAGCTGTTCTTTCTGTAAAGTTTTACAATCAAGTTTTTGCTCACCTGATAGGAATCCTATGGGGAAAATACTGTAGGCTGTATCAAAAGAATTGCAAAAATCAAGTTATATGGGATCTCCTACTTCTCACCTGCAATTGTTATATTTTTTATCCTCGAAAATAGCCATAGTGTGAATAGTTCTGGATGATGGAAAGTTGGTAGCTGCTAATTCACCTGGTCATCCTTGGAATTATTAAAAATTATTATTATTTTGGGATTTGAAGTCATAGGTACAATATAATGAACCAAAATATTCTCTTACTAAATGCATTCTTATATATCGACATTTTAACTTATAACATCTTCTAACTAAATATACATATAAATTTCAATAATATACTTTTAATACAACAACGCTCTCACTCTTGTTTTAAAAAAAATATCCTTTTAATGACATACATTACAAATATCTTTTCCAGTTTCTGAAACTTGCTGATTTTCCACATTTCTTTAGGTAACATTAAGCATTATCTTATAAAGTAACCTGTCTACACAATAGACAGGTTACTCTTATGTACAATGTACTCTTAAAAGTACATTGCTATAATTCTATAATTAGAATTTATACTGCCAGAATTATGCAACAAATTCATTTAGCTTACATATCATGTCATTATTTGTCACTATATTTTTTTTTTGTTGGTCTGTGTATAAACCAGAGAAATAAAAAAGAAAAACATTCACTCAAATAATTAATAGGAAATAGATTTCCTGTAGAAAGAATATTGAGTCATTCTTTTCAAAATGTGCTCTAACAAAATTAAAGCCTCTTTTGGAATATCCCAAGGTTTTTCAAGGGCATATTACCCAAGAATATGTTAAGGTGGTTTGTTAGTTAAAACTTGTTGATTTCTTTTAAACAGATATGTTTACATTCATTTATGTGTGATTTTTAGAGAATCAGTGTAAAAATGACATAAAAATATATTATAATGTAATAGAGATGTTTTCAATATTATATAAATTTGTTGATGTACTGTTTCCAAGACTAAGAATAGGTACATTTCCTTAGGAATCGCTATGAGACTTGAGTGGTTTTCACTTCAATAATGTAACTTCTTCAGACTGGACTGAATCAATTTACTTAAGTCTCTCATTTGGGATGGGGCAGGGAGGGAAAGGGTAAGACTAATATGGGAATTCTCTACCTTATGGTTTAATGAGTCTATTTTTTGCAATAAGAGTCCAATCAAGCAAATAGTATATAGTATTTCCCATAAATGGGGATTTATTTAATGTATTTTACAAGAAAATAGATAATCAAAAGATTACATTCAGATTTATGGCAAAAATTTGTGCTGCATAAAACAATAAATATTAATATTTGATAAGAAAAATGTCATTCATCAAATTTTCAAAGAGTTTTCAACAAATTTCACTAGGAAAGGACGGAAGAAAACTTGTGTGGCCAGAGCTTGATTAGAGTTCAAGCTGGTTGGCTCAGCCAAGAAAAGAAAAAAGGACTTTTTAAAAATATGATAACAGCAAAAGATCATTAATTGAATTGAACTGTTATTTTACAAGGTCAGTTACCTCACGAAAAAGGACATAGACAAAGTAGGGAAGTTTAATTTCTTCTTCACCTCTGTTCTAATACCAGCAATTGGCCCTGAGACCCTGTAAGCCCAATGCTGGGAGACCATGACTGAGGCGACACAACGAGCTCCCAGTCAATTCTGAAATTGTTTAAGATTTGCTGCTCCAGCTGGATGTGTATAAATCAATGGGGCACAATGGAATTCATCCCAGAGTACCAAAAGGACTGGATAACGTCATTGTGGGACCTCTTGTCACTATTTTTCAATAGTCTTGGGACTCTGGAGAGGTCCCACTTGGAAGCTGGGAAATGTTGTCCCAGTTACAAGAAAGAAGACTGTGGTAATTACAGGCCCGTCAATCTCACTTCAGTGTCTGGTAAAATTATAGAGAAGGTTATTCTGAGTATTAGAAAACACTTAAAAAACAGTGCAGTAATTGGTCACTGACAGCATGAGAGGAAAGTCCTGCTTAACCTGCTTAGCTTCCTTTCAGTGCTGATTGGACATTAGGAAAAGTTTCCTCACTGAGAAGGTGGTCAGTCATTGGAGCAAGGTCTCCAGGGTCACAGTTCAAGGAACATCTGGATGATGCTCTTAGTCATATGGTTTATTTTTAGGTAATCGTGCAAGGAGCAGTAATTTGGACTCAATGATCCTTCTGAGTCACTTTCAGGTTTAGATGATACTGACTGATTCAATTTAGAAATTTTTAAGTGTCAGTTTGGGATCACAATATCATTTATAGTTAAAGAAAATCAAAAAACTCACTGTGCATAATGTATATTCCGTAAGTCAGATTAATTATAAGGTCCTCAATTTCATTACACGTAGCATGGCTTGCATCCCAAAAGTCTAACACAAGGGCATGACTTGCTTTTTTAATGTTCCACCTCTCAGGAATTTGCTACAATATATAGCCTTCCAAATTGCCTTAGTATTTCCTGTCTTCATCTGAACTCTACACCAAAATGACTTCTGGAACTGGATTTTCACTAGTGTTTCCCTTTCCCTTTCCCTTTCCCTTTCCCTTTCCCTTTCCCTTTCC
>JAHLSL010000046.1:9748435-9916896 GCA_025920805.1 Petroica traversi | reverse complement strand
TTCCCTTTCCCTTTCCCTTTCCCTTTCCCTTTCCCTTTCCCTTTCCCCTTCCCTTTCTAATTTTTTTCTAATCATGTCGTGGTTTAACCCCAGCTACCAAACAACCAAGTTGCACACAGCCACTCACTCACTCCTTCCAAATGTCTCCCACTTCCTCCTCCTTCCCCCCTTTATATACTGAGCATGATTTCGCACAGAATATCCTTTGTATCAGTTTGGGTCACCTGTCCTGGCTCCTCCCAAACTCCAGTGTACCCCCAGCATCCTCATCACCATGGCAGCTGGAGAAGCAGAAAAAGCCTTGACTGTGTTTAAGCCCTGCTCAGAAACAACAAAACATCTCTGAATTACCAACCCACTGTTTAGGATAAATACAAAACCCAGCCCCATACCAACTGTTGGTAAGGAAATTAACTCTATGTAGAAAAACTGGGGAAAAAAAAAAAAGACTATTGGATGGCCTGCTTTTTAGTATATTTGAGACCAGAACCAGCCCTCGAATTCAGGCCCAGGGAAAAGGATTTACTGTAGAGGTGAAAACTTCTGCACTGCTCTGTGGCAAGTAACAGAATGTCTGAAAAAATGCAGTGGGCATGAGTCATGATGGATAGTAGCCTTTAAATTTCTTCATGACATTCATTTTGCATTATAACCTAAATTAGGTTGCAATTATAAAGTTAGATTATTTCAAATTATCAGTCACTTCACTGCTTGATAAGGAAGCAGGTAGCTACATCGTCATTCTCAGCAAAACTTGATTTTTGATCAGTATAAGTCTTGATGGTTTATTTGTATTGAGAATTTCTATGAACCAGAGCTTTGTGGTACATTTTTTAATATTCAAGCAACTTAAAAAACCTTTTTAAATTATAAAGCTAAAGCTGCCTTCTAGACTAACAGGGGAAAAAGAATCGAAGTATAACTTCCCCATTTTCTTGAATAATACTAGTGCAGTCTTGGTAACATAAATCATGTCCATCAGTTGATTCTTCAAGATCCTCTTCCTACTTCTTAATTTTTTTTTCATTTTGGCCATCAACTCTTTTAAAATTATATTTCTTCTTATTATAAGAAAACACAAACATTTATGAAGTCTGAGACACTAAGTGCCTGAGATTTCCAATAAATGCTAAACTATTAGCAAATAGCAAATATTAATATGATTGTAAAATCTAGTGAACCTCTTTAGGTATTCTGACATGCTCTAAAATTAAAGACAAGGAGAAGATAACAAAAGACTGAGGACTATAATGACTGGAATAGACTGTGATGAAAAGCATTTTGCAAATGAGCTGACTCAGTCAGACAACTCTGATTACACAGGATTATTCACTGTGAGCCAAAGTATCATAGGGTGTTCAAAAAATAATGCACTACATTTAAAAAGTAACATTTTAAGCACTTCATAGCTAAATATAGAGGATAGTTTGTGGATAGTAAATCATAAAGGATTCATTTTACCATGTCTCACAGGGCATCTATTTGAGGCCTTGAATATACTCTTTAACATGCTTTTCAGAAGCCAGTACAAAAAAAAAATTAAAAGTCTAGAGTCACCAGAGTCCCTTTCCACTGGTCAAAATATGTCATTGTCTGAACATCACTGCAATTCCACTATTACTCTGCACTTGACAGAACTACCTGAAAATTAAAATGTGCACTATACTACAGATATTTGATATTTCCAAAGTTGAATTTTCTTTTAATCTTCAATTAAAAAATTTAATAAAAATAAGAAGAAATTAAAACAATAATGTATATACATACATTAATTTTCCAGCTATAATTTTTAAATAGTATTTTAATACTTAATATTTGTATTTGTTCTTGTCTGCTGCTACTTAGATTCCATTTTTAATATAACTTTATTACATTAAAAAACCTGTTGCATAAAATTAATTTTACACACTTGCAGAATCACAGAATCTCTGAGATTGCAAGGAACCTCTGAAGATTCTCAAGTCCAAAAACAGTGCTTAAAGAGTTGCTCCTGCAGGTTACCTAGGGCTGTGTCCAGCTGTGGTTTTAGTATCACTGAGGTGTAGATATTCCTCAAATTCTCTGGGTGGTTTGTCCCAGAGTTTGACCACTCCTAGTTAAAAAAATATTTTCTTGTGTTTAGACTGAATTCCCTGTGTTTTAATTTGTGCCCATTGATGAGTTGCCCTCCAGCCTTCTCCAGGATGAGCAGTCCAGCTTTCCCAGCCTATACTCAACTTAAAAATGCTTTAGTCCCTTCATCATTTTATTACCCTTTTGATGGATTTATTCCAGTCCATCCATGTCTGTCTTTCACTAGGGAGTCCAGACATGGGCCAAGACCTCCAGGTGTCTCAACAATGCTGAGCAGAGGAGGAGGCTCACATTTCTCAACCTTCAGGCAGAGCTTGTTCAGCCCAGCATGCTTTTGACCTTCTTTGCCATGAAAAGCTCATTGCTGGCTCATGGTCAGCGAGTTGTTTACCAGAACTGCTTTTCTGCAGAGCTGCTTTCCAGCCAGTTAGCCTCTAATCTGTGTTAGTGCCTGGGATTATTCCTCTGCAGGATTAGAACTTTGCATTTTCCTCTGTTGAATTGTGTGAGACTACTGGCAGCCCAATTGCCCAACCTGTCCAGGCTGATCTGTCTGGTACACCAATTGTATTTCCCAATTTTGTATCATCTGCAAACCTGCTGAGGGTGCACTTGGTCCTAACTTTTAGGTCATTCAGCAAGATGTTAAGCAGTGTTTCACTCAGTAACACATGGAGTACACTACTGGTGACTGGCCTCCAGATGGAGTTTGTGGGACTAATCACAACCCTCTGGACCAAGCTAGTTTTCAGTTCAGTCTCTAATGTCAAAAGGTTACTAAAATTTAATCAACAAAATTAGGTTATACTGCAGTTCTCAGGTATGTGAAAACCTGCGATTATAAATATAAATGTTAGGCTATCATGTCATCCAAAGTCATAGTGAAAAAAAAAAAACCCCCAAAAAAATCAAGATATGCTTAAACCAGCTTCAAATAGCTTCTTTGACATACTCTTTAGAAGCAATCCTAAAAAAAAATATTAGATAAAGCTAAGTTATGTCACATTTATATGAATTAGAAGTGACTGATAAGTAATGGTATTCACCAGTCAGTGATAATCACTCATCTGAACTTATTTTACAACCTGTACGATAATGTCTTCTAATATCTCAGTCAAAACAAAAATGTTCTGTGATGTGTTCTTTCTAAAAATCAGAAAATTAGATTTAAAAAAATTATAATATACATACCTAGGGAAATACTTGCACCTGATATTTCATTTTATTAACAAATCAGATTTGTTATATATCTTCTTTATATTCTGAAAGGAATACTCCATTTCAGTGAGCCAGAAGTCTAAAAAAGTGAAATCTTTGGGACATGTTCTTTTCTCAGACACCATCTGTCAGTGAAGCTATTAATTCAATAAGAATGTTTGGGGTCTTTTGGGGTGTTGTTATGTTTTCTTTTGTTGTTGTTGTGATTCCAATATGCTTTGAATCAAATGATTCATTTTAAAATAAATTTTTGGTTCACCTGAATTTTTGATAGCCATGTATCATAGAATACACAGATTTTTGGATTCAATATTACTTCTCTTTTAACAATCCTTGTTTGCATGGGACTACACTTTCTGCAGCTTTTATAAAAACATAACTTCCACAATTTTTTGAGCAGGGATGTATTGAAACACGATATCTTTCTAAATAATTAAGTTGTGGTTGAAAGTTAAAAAGGGAACTTTAGTGAAAAGCAAACATTAAGAAAAGAGAACTTTAGACACAATCTGCTTAACTTCTGATGACATAACTATTTTGTCTTATAGAATGGTAATCAGAAACAGGCCGTTTTTTACAGATATATATGAATAGGCTGTGCACATGTGTATTTGGGGTGAAATCTGTTGTGAATTAGGCTCAGTAGGCACCTGAGTACCACAGAGCCACTCTGTCACATCCACTTCCAGTGGGGATGGGGAAGGGCAAAACTGTGAAAACTCTGGGGTTGAGATTAATATAATTTAATTGGGAAAGCAAAGGTCCTGCGTATAAACAAAAGCAAGTAAGGAATTAATTCACCCCTTCCTAGGAGCAGACAGGTGTTCAGCCATCTCCAAGAAAGCAGGGCTGCATTATGTATAAGAGTGACTTAGGAAGAAAAACACCATCATTCCAAATGCCTGCCCCCCCCCCCCCCCTTCCTCCTTCTTTTGACCAGCCTTCATTGCCAAGTAGGACATTATAGGACATGGAATACCCCTTTGGTCAGTTTAGGTCAACTGTCGAGATGTGTTGCCTCCTAAATTCTTGTGTAGCCCCAATTGCTTGCTTTTGGGTTCACGTGAGGAACAGAAAAGACCTTGATGCAGTGCAATAACTGCTAAAACATCCCTGTGTCATCAACACTGTTTTGGTCACAAATATAGAACATCATTGTAAAACTACTATGAAGAAAATAAAATTTATTCCACCAAAACTAGTACAGCATTGTAAACTACATTTGTTTTGTAGATCATTATTTGCTTTCTATATTCATTATTTTCTAATCACAGCTGAGCTGAGTAGTTTGAATCTGTAGTAACAGTGACATGGGAGCACACACTATCTACATGGTCCAATTTCTAAAAGGAGAAATGCTTCCATGAATCCTATGTGCGGTGTTAATCTGATAATTCTAATCCTTATTAATAAGTATATGGCAATCTGCTGCAACGAATAGTATGAGGCAAAAATCTTCCCCTTCAAGAACTGAAAAACCCTCAAAAACATTGGCTGGCACATTTCTCCATCTCCAGCATGCACAGAGAAACCCAGGCAGGAGCTGGTTTCAAATTTTCTGGCAGAAACTATGTTGCATGGAAAAGACCCACATCGGAACAGTTTATGAGGGATAGCATCCTGTGGGAGGAACCTTATGCTGGAGCAGAGGACGGGTGTGAGAAGGAAGGCGTGGCAGAGAGAAAGCATTATAAACCAACTGTAGCTCCATTTTCTATTCCCCTTGTCTGTATTAGCAGAGGGAGGTAGAAGAGTCAGGAGTGAAGCTGAATCTGGAAATAAACAGGAATAGAGGTGGGAGGGGAGAGGGAGGGTGGTTTTATTTTCACTGTCTTACTCTATTACAAATAGCTGTCAGTAAATTAAACTTTTTTCCCTGAGTCCAGCTTGTTTTGCCCATGACAGTAACTGGCAAATGATCTCCCTGTCTTTGTCTCACCTCATGAGCTCTTCCATCATATTTTCTCCCTGTGTCCTGTTGAAGGGTGTGAGAGTGAGAAAGCAGCTTGGTGGGCACCTGGAACCAGCTAAGTTCAGCCACTCACTGAGGATCTATCCAGCTCTTATAATTGATGAGCAACACAGACATTTACCAAGATAAAGAGATAGAAACAAAACAGTGCTGTTGTTAATGTGTGCTAAATGAAAAGCCTTATTGAGTTCAACTAGAAGGGTGAACAACAAAGATTCCTCTAGACCAGTCTGTCATAATTTACTTCATTTACACAGCTGTTCTGAATTTAAATGTAACATTCACTAACCAGATTGAAGGTTTCCTTAAATATCACATGCAGAAATTCTGACAGATAACAGTAAGATGGAACTTTTCTCCACACTGGTATTTTCTGTCTCCCAAATATATATGTAGCAGTGTTAAATACACCATCTTCTGTTAAAACAGATGGTGTCCCCACTAATGATAAATGCAAAACTATATTTGTGTCAGACAGAAAATTAAATCTAATTTAGCTTAATTCAGTACTGTGTTCACACTGCTCACTCTGAACCTATGGCATGGTTTTCTTTTGTTTAATTACTTCAAAAATTTATCTCCTGTTTTCCTCAAGATCTACCAGAAGGAATACTTAATGAAGAAACTTCAGATAAATTACTTGGAGAGCTGCATTCTTCTAGTTCAAGAAGTAAGTCCTCCCTTTCTCCCACGCTCAGGAGTGATAACATGTCCAGAAGATTGTCTCCTCAATTATGAGCAACTGTTTTGTTCATGCTCCAAGAACTATGCAAGCATTTCATAACTGCATAAAAGTGATACTTTTTATGATATATTTCAGTGGAAAGCAATTTTATCTCCTTGGGATTCAGGAACCTTAGTAATGCCTTAAGTCATTAAAAAAGTTAAGCAAAAAGAAGTGGTTTTCAAGATGTATTATCAATGATGTTGAAAATTTAACTTAAACAAAGATAATGCAGAAAAAAAAAAAAGGGGGGACAAAACACAAATAAAACTTGGAAGAAGCCAGAAAGTCAACACTTTTAAACTTGAACAAAATTGGGTGTATCACAAAAAAAAAACCCAACAAAAAACCAAAAAAAAGTCAAGATGGAAAAGTACTACTACATTTACCTTAGATATCAATTGCATAGTGAAGGACAGACATTTTCTCACAGGAGTTAAGTCACATAGTAGGCTTTAGTAGATACTACTTCTAGGAATAAATAATTATTTTCAATGGGAAAGCCTACTTTTGTTTTTGAAGATCAATCATGTCTTCATCTCTGATGGTTTTACGTCAACCTATAAATTCTAAAAAATGTGATTAGTGCCAGGAATGTAGTTTCTTTTTATTTTCGTTCATTTGAAAACTAAATCAATCCAAAAAACACCAAAACCTACAGAAAGCAGACACATGAGAAGTTTGCTGATGACCGTGAGTAGTAAAACTAGAAATAAGCAGAATGCATACTGGTTGCAGGTCTTAGCAAATGGTCAACCTTTTCTGAATTTTTATTTTCACTGGAGGAAATAGAACATATTGGACAACTGCCTATCATTATTAGTTTTGTCAGCTTCTCATCTGGTACCTCATTCTGGTCTCAAAGCCCTCTTCTTGCCTCTGCTCCACTCAGTATCCAGTATAGCACACTAGAGTCACTATGTACAGCTAGCAGATAGGCAGGTAGCCCTCAGATGCTCAAATGGCCATCTGGCTTCTGTTTTCAGATTCAGAAAAACACTTGACCTTATATTTTCCTGCAGAAAACAGAAACAGTGGAATTTTTTGAAAATGGGAGCTATATTACTCAAGAAGATGATATGGAGATGGTAAGGAAAAAAAGAGACATGCAAGACAAGAGGGGAGCAAAATATGAAAGGCAAAATGAGTATCCAAATAGGATCAGGGTCCAAGATGCCATGGGAACAGTAACATTGTTTCTTTAGGTATTGATTTCTTCAGAACTATTTTAATGCACATATCATTCACAATTTCAGACATAAAAGTCATTACATTTTTTATATAATACATGCAAAACATCTGAAAGCCAACAATGCCCACAGGCAGAGCAGGAAACAGAAAGGATGAAGAAAAAAATCACAAATATTTTTGCTGTCCAATACCAGGCTCTTTGTTTCAGTATGAGCTACATGGATTCACTGCTATCTCTGCCCAATTTCATGGTTCATTGTCCTTGCTAAAAGAAGACTGGTTTCAACTTCATTGTCCTATACAAAAGAACAGTCCATCCTTCCAAAGATAACAAATGGCCAATAGTCCTTACTATGAGTGCAAACACTTCAGAAACTGGCAGGTGCACTGTTGTGGAGCGATTCAAATCTGTTACAGTCGTCCTCTAACGGGGTACTTGTTAAATGTATATTTAGTATCACTGTCAATCTTACCTCTCTCCAGCAGATGATGAGCAGACTTAGCCTAGAAGCAAGACAAATTTTTTTTTTATAGATTCTCCTCTCTCTGTTTCTATTCTATCATTACATCTGCCACACAATATATATTTTGTAATAGAGAAATGGTTGGTTTAGGGAAAGTGCAACATTTGGTTGGTTGAGATTGGGTCACCAAGGCATAACCGTTATTACCATCATAAAACAGAAGCCAGTCAAGGACAGAGAGTTTGAAATAGTTCCAGATATATCAGGAAGAACTGAAAATCTCTGATTATTTTAAGATATACAGAAAAATGGACAGAATGCTGTAATCTGGAAAGCCCCTTTTCCTCTCTCATTTGTTAAAAAAACCCATATTGGCAGAATTGGTTGGAAAGAAGATATTAGAGCAGAACCTATAATGTACCTGTATGAGAGGTACATGAACCTGTCTCCAAATACATGTGTTCTTTCAATGGATAATCTCTTCCTTTCTGTGCAATTTGCATAGGATTTTGCAACGTGATTAATCCCCTTTTGGAAAATATTCTGGTATTTTCCTACATACTCAAAAAAATTCTCAAGATGTAGAGGATAGTATCGTGCCTCCCACCCTCTCATCTGTCATCTAAAATAATTAAATAAATTTTTAAAAAATAAGTATCATATTTTTACATGAACAGCAGAAAAATAAAAAGAAAACAGAAGAGTAATGTCAGAGTTGCTTTTCTGAGAAGAGAAAAAAATATAGTTATTATCAGTAAAAATGGAACAGTTTTTCAATATCAGATCCTTGCACTGAAGTACCTTCTTTTTTCTTTTTGTCATTGTACTCTATATATTGGCATAAACTATTTGGTATACTAAGATTACAAAAAGTTACTCCATTCTAAAAAATATATACAAAATATAGAATAATAAGAAGACTGCTTCTTCTTGACTTCTACAGAAAACAAAATTACAATGTTTTTAAACTCAGTGATGCTAGACGTTATTGCCTGGCAACAGCTTTACATGGAAAATACGTTGTGTTTCACAGAATTCTAATTTAAAAAAATAAAAACGTTCCTGATTCTCTCCTTCTGGGCAGGTATTTTTCTGAGAAAGAAAGCAGATCCAGTCTATGGCACATGAAAATTGAATCTCTAGTTTCAAGAAAAAAGAAATAAACAAACTAATTTAATAGTTTTTTGTGTAAACAAGGAAAAGAAGGGGAATGGCTCCACAGCACATCTTAAAACCACCAGTCGAGAGACATGTTCGGTGTTTCAGTACTTACTCCATTGCTTGCCTGATAATACCAGTAAAACCAAAAGACATACATTTTTTCTGGGGAGAGCTAATAACCAGCCAGTAGGATTTGAGGTGGAACTCCTCAGACATGTATTTGCTTAGGAAATGAAATGTGACCTCAGTCAAATGGTCTCATGATAGGTTAGTCAAAAACTTGACCTGAGATAGAGAAAGAATCACATTCATGTACCTCTGTATTGTGTGTGTTTAAGCAAGTTTTATTAAGGCTTCAGAGGTAAAATAGAAGAAAGAAATGTACATACCTTTGAGAAGAACTTAGATGTGCCTGGAAAAATATGGGTATATTTTTAGGAAGCTTCTTTGAGATATACCCTGTTTGGAGGTGGAGGGGGTGGAAGGGAGATGAAATAAAATATACACTCATAAATAGTGCCAAGACTATCTTCTGACCCACAAGCCTAGAAACAACTTGCACCCATACTGTTAATACTCCCTAACCATGCTCAGATTTCTTTAGAAATATGCAAGACAACCAAGGCTGAAGCTGTGTAAAAAATGAGCCTAGAAACTGATCTCTTAGATCAGTATGCGGCCTAGTCCCAAGTCTTTGCAATGCTTACTAATTAAGATGAAAACTTAGAGATTACTTACCCCTTCATCAATGTAGCACCGTCTTTTTAAAATGCGTACACCAGAGACAGATGTACGGAATCAAAAATAACAATGCAATGCTGAGATTGTTTTTAAAATCTCATTTTAGGTAAGGGAAATACTTTAAGCAGGAAGACATGAACAAGAAAGGAGATAAAGAGAAAAGATAAATGAGCCACAACACAGATATGAAGTCTCAGAATTAACATTGACCTAAAAAAAACCCCTTAAGTGATAGTTCAAAAAAATCAAATATTTCATGGGTTTTTTTTCTCGTCTCTGAGGATATATCAGCAAAAATATTCTAAGCAGTGAGGTGTATAATACACTGACTTGCTACTGTGTAGTACTGAACCTCATATATATTCTCTATAAAAGCAAGATCTGCTCCTAAATAAATGAAAAAGAGTAAAAGAATCCAGCCTGTGAGAGGTGATTTCGGCATCATGGAAGCTTCAAACAAGCCCTACCTTAGCCTCAGGTTTTGGTAACAGCTTAAATTTAAGGAATCACTCTGATCCACAAGTTCTAATAGGGACCGATCAGGTCTATGAATAAAAATGATTTTTTTATTAAACCAGCAAGAGACAATAGGTCAAAGATCTTAATCAGAATTACTTAGTATAAAACTAAAGACATACTAGTAGATAACAGCATAACATAAAACAGGGCACTATATCAAGGGACCTATATGAAAGCTAGCAAAAGAAATAGTATTGGTTAGGAGTCAAATGTAATTTACTGCTGAAATGATGAGAATGGGCACAGATTCCTCCACTTAATCCCTGGGGAGTAACCATGAAACATGACTACTCACTGGAGAGACTCCACAGAGTTCCAGGAAAATGTATAGGTTTCTGCTTCCTTAAAATTTGGAGTGGCTTTTATAGTCTTAAAATGAGGTGTCTGTCAGTCAGAAATCTGGCTTATCTTCCCAAATCTCACTTGAACTTTAAGATGTTCATTGGCAATTGGGAGATGCCAGACCAGGGTTAACCCCATGGCACCAAAATAACTCACTACAAGCCAGTTTGTCCTGCTTGAGTTATCTGACAGGTTAAGTAACAGTAGATAAACTCCTGTGGGGAATGAGATTCCCTGCTGAATCCGGTCCCTGAACAGATTCAGATCTTATCTGGCAATAGAAATGAAGACTGTGTAAGGATTCCCAGAAAGACAATCTGATTCCATAAGGAATACACAGTACAGAGAAAAGGAGCAGATAACACAGCAATTGGGAAAGTACTGAAAAAAATTCAGAAAAATGCTGTAATATGATAACCACTTTGAATTTGTAATTGAACCACTTTGTCCCCTCTTATGTTAAGTCTTTCACAAATACCTTAAGAAGACATAATTTTCTCCATGTATTTAGCTAAGCAGCCTTTAATATTAAATTTACACTACTCATTATTAGAGTGTATCAATTACTTGCCTTAGAATCATTAATAGATTATTATGCCATCAATAAAATAACACTAAAAATTTCAACTTTTTTCAGCTTTGGTTTCCATTTTTTGGTCTAAGAAAGCAAAGAAGCATTCCAACTCATAGGCTGGAGTGGTCAAGAAGAAAATATATTAATAAAATTGTCCTGTTGCCATTATTTTCACAATGTGTACATCCCTACTGAAATAATCACAACTTTAAAAGACATGAGCTATAGGTATTTCTTCAGTCTATTACAGTTGCATAGTAATGTATCTATGATCAAATATAGGATCAATTAATAAATAAAATTTTCTCTAAGTGTAAAGTTTCTAGATTGGGCAGTAGTGCATGTTAGATCGGATTTACTAAGGCAGTGACACAAGCTTGGAGGTGGGTACAAAGTGCATTGACCTGCACAAGAGAAAAAACATTGGTTCACTTATCTGCAGGTAAGGTAAAGGATAATTTAATCTACAGTTTTAACTTTCTATAACAGAGCATGTAATGAACCATATAACTTTGGGTCACTGGGTGGAAGAACAGGATGCTTTTTAAGAACAAATTAGATAAATATCAGGCAGAAATTTAGAGACAATGTTTGTGACTGAAGAAAAATAATTATTAAAAACACTCAGATATCAAATGATCAATCTGTTCTTGTGGGAAATATTTTACCAAATTAGATAGCCTACGTTCATGTATCATGCCGGAAAAAGGTCTATTGGGAAGTTATAGTGAACAGAGTATTTCTTTGAGGCAGAGAACTTAAAATATCTTTGCTTGTTTAGTGCAATAAACAAATGCTGAGATGAGACAAATAATCTCTGGGAAGTCTGCTCCAGATCATATATTTCTCACTAGAGAAAGTGGGGGCCTTATCAGTGCAAATAAATACTTAAAGGAAGATGGAGCCAGGCTCTTGCTGTGGTTTCAGTGACAGGACAAAGGGCAATGGGCACAAACTCAAACACAGGAGGTGCAGTCTGAACACAAGCAAATAACTTTTTGACTGTGATGGTGACTGAGGACTGGAACAAGTTGCCCAGAGAAGGAGACTTCATCCTTAGAGAGTTTCAAAAAGCATCTAGACGTGACCCTGGGTAACATGCTCTAGGTGTCCCTCCTTGAGCAGAGGAATTGGGCAAGATGAACTCCAGAGGTCTCTTTCAAACTTAACCATTTTTTGGTTTTGTGATACATATCTAGGATGAAAAACAACTATTTAAATTTTTAAAAATAAGTATTAATACTATTAAACCAACAGAAGGATAGCTATAAGAAATGCAGATTGAAAGTAGTTTTCTACCTAAAAAGAAGGTAGAAGTAAATTCTGGAATGATCTTCCATACTGGTAAGTCCAAGCAAACAACCTACATTGGTTTAAACGGGACTTTAACATGTTTAGGAAAGAAACTATATTTTTTTTAAAAGGCCCATTCTTTGGTTTAGAAATTAAGATATCCAATATAGAAGTATCATCAAAGGAATATTTGTATTTTAGTTAAACTGTCTTAAACCACTATTTGGGGTTTTAAGACTAGCCACTGGGGAAAGTCCTCCTGGACAAAAATAATTTCCTTTTGCTACCAGCAAAAGGAAATACAATAGAGGAGCACAGAGCAGCACTCAGTAGTGCTGTACTGGATTACTTAATATCTAAATTTAAGAATACTCCATTTTTTAATAGAGTTTCTCTCCAAAGCTTGTTAAGCTCTCTTTTGAATTAATGTAGATAATTTTCTTGCACAGCATACTGCTGTACTGCTTTGTGCTCTTCCGTTATATTTCCTTGACTGTAAAAGATACAGAACAACCCACTGTTATTCCAAATAAAGTACGTAATACAGAATCTTACACTAAATGGGATATATTTTTTAAAAAAGAAGTAAGTCCGTCCAGTCTTGGTATTTATATGGAAGTTTCTGTTGCGCCACAGCCTAGAGACATTACAACATCCACATACTTTTTTTTTTTATTTCTTCCTGATCAAGAGGAAGACACAAAATAAAGTTCCTACTGGATAAATGAAATACTAAGCAATCAACATTAAAATGATGCAAAATGGTCTTATGACTGTATACATTTTACTGTGTTTCAGTAACACAAAACTTACTTCATGTCAACGATGTACCAAAGCACAACTAGACTCAATTTTAAATGGGAGCTATGTCATATAATCTTTAAGTATAAGCCATTAATGTTATTCAGCAAGTATCACAGTTTAGTGCTCAACACAATGTCTGTAAAATGCTATCATCTAATGAATATGAAGCCAATATTGACTTACAGCTCATTGAGCTCATTGGTATTTGTCCATGGGTCATTGACGGTAAAACATTTTACATCTACCATGATTGTGTTTGGATACATATTTATACCCAACAGTTTATTGTTACTTATATAGAAGATTTAAAATTACCCTGAGTTTAAAGCAGCCATGTTAAGAAAATTCAGCTTAAAGATAATGTGATATCCTCATAAAAATTTTACAGCAGGGACCTGTTATTATCCAATTACTGCATTGTCCTACAAAATATAAAATCCATCTTTTAATCAATACATTTTTTATTAACTAAACAAAGCTTAAAACTGATTGGACTTCCCTTAACACCACTGGTTAATGGAGCATACTTTACTGGACCAGCCTTTCACACATTTTATAACAACTTCACAAAAGGCTAAAGTTTTCTGGTTCTCATTTGTTTCTCAAAGCCCCTTTATAAGCCAAATTAATGCCCTCAAATATTAGGACTTGTATGTGCATTGTTACATATTTCTAGCTGCAGAAGACGTTTCTGTAGAGAAAAACTTTAAAGATGCATTTATTTATTTACCTATTTATTTATTTATTTATTTGATAGTATTTTATATCACTGCATCAGGAACAGCTATTAATTACAATACAGATAAAAAATGTAGTGCAAACTTTAATAAGGTACAGAAAAAGACAAAGAAAATGTAATGGTCTTAGGAACTGAAAATCACTTAGATATGTAGAAAGAAATAATAAGGTTAATTCAATGGTGAAAATAATTTTTTCCAGCTTCATTATCTGTTTTATGAATCAACAATACCTTGTTTTGCAGAGAGAGGTAGATGTAGCCTATCAACTGCCAAATGACAGAATGAAAAATACTTTAATCTCAAAAGCTGTGTTTTTAAACTTTGGAAGGGTAACAATAGGTAAAGCTTTAGCAGTGAAAGGCCTCACTTTGTTACGATAAAGTGACTCATTCAGTACAAATGGAATTGGAAGGAGAAAATCGGCCAATCTATTTAACTCCACAAAAAAAAAAAAAAAAAAAAAAAGACTGCTATCTATGAAACAGCCTCACAGTTCTTACCACAGAAAAAAGTTTGTTGCTTGAAATAAAGAAAAAATTGCTTGTTCTTTCTCTAGCTGAATAGTGTTATTGTGAAAGTTATATATCCTCATAATTAAAAATTATGGGACCTGAATTAAATTCTCCCCAATTTAATAGCTCCACTTAGACATTTAACTAAAATACCTAATCTTGGTGGGGTTGAATATAAGTTTGGTATACATCCCTGTGTATCTTGTTCCTTCTCTTGAGCTTTAGATAAAAGTAAGGTCAGTGTTCTTCACAAAGCCTTCTTTTCAAAGACAAAAAATTCTATTCTTACAGCAAAAACACCGCTAAGCTAAAACTTGGTTCACAGGTTTTTCAGGCCAAATAGGAAATTATTTTTTAGAATCTAAGCTATAGCTACTGTAACTTTATTTGGTCTAGAAAGAAAAGTCCAAGAGGGGTGCTCATCATTATGTATAAATATCTCAAAGGCAGGTGCCAAGAGGATGTTACAAGACATTTTTCAGTGCTGCCCAGTGACAAGATGAAGAACAGTGGCCATGAACTAAATAGCTTTTTCCAGTAAACCCTCTATACGCAAGGCCTCATTCTATGCTCTCCAATTTTCGGTGCTATAAAATCAATTGTAGCAATGATAATAAGCTAACACTGGCATAGTGGCCAGTAAGTACACATCACTGATCACCAGTTAAGAATTCTTTTACTTCCATCTATTTAAAAATGTACTTAAATTTGCTTTGAAAGAAGATCATGAATTCAATTAAACATTGAAATTAATGTTGAAACTGCATAAAACAATCTTCATATTTTATCAAATTTGGCTCCAAAGTGATATTTATATTTCTATCCTTAAAGTTTTTAATTCAAACATTCAAATTTCTTTTATATTTATCTTACTTAAGATCTATATAATTAGAAAAAATTATTTTCATTTCTTCTACATTGTAAACTAGATGATATACACAAAGAAAATAGTGACGGTTTGTACATATTTAAAGTTAAAAATTAATTGATATTAGCCTGTTTTTAACCACAGATTTCAAAATCAAGCACTGTGTTACACAATCTTAACAAAAGATTGAGTCAAGCAAGGAACATATTTTTGTCTAATGTGTGATTGGAAGCAAGAGATGTGACTGGGTGTTAATAAGACAGAGTGATAATCTCCAAATTAACAACATATTCACAATTCCTTCTTTGTGAAATAACTGACAATTTTCTTACTTAATTGTTGAATGGTATAATTTGCCTATTACTTGTCATTTTGACTTGGGTCTGGTTTGTAGTAGACAGAAACAGTAAAGCATTTAAAATTATTATAATAAAAGTTTAGTTTGGTTTTCTTTTATTTGGGTGTAATAAAAGAAGAAAGTCATCATATTATCTAAAAAATCTAATGTTTTTAAAGCAACGTAGTGTGTCTGAAGTGCTTATATTTTGACCTCCCTAAGAGCAGGAAACTTTTATTATTGGTAATTTACAAATAGAGTAACACAAAGTGAAGGGAGTCATGTAGAAAATGCACTGTAAATACAGAATTTGCACTCTCACTCCTACTTGTGGTCTCCCAGGAGACTCGTACTAAATAATATCAAAATATCCAGTCAGCAGGCTTGTCTTAATATGATTGAAATGGTAATGATAATGTATTTAAATAATGATGGGCAGCTAAAATTAAACTCAAAAGTCAGATCACTGAAATCAATAGGAAAGAAGTGCAGGCATGTTTTACTGTTCAGGCATCATAGGAAGGACACAAGACATGCAAAACCAATGAGCATTTGACTTTGCTTCTATCTGGTGGGGTTTTCTTCCTTTCTTTTTTCACATTAATTTCATTGTCAATTATGGAATGTTCTAATATTTGGAATAGTGGTGGAACAACTGAAATCAAGACTTTCTCATTTTTTTCCACAAGACTTGGTTTTACATTGGTATAGCAATTCTTGACACAGTAAGGTAAGAACTGAGATTTCTCTCCTATATATCGGTTTTTTTCTGTACTCTCTCATTATGGCTAGTTTTCATTTCGATTGTACCAGGACTGGAACTAACCAAGTACCAGTTTTCTGACCTCTAATTATCTTCTCCATCTTTCTGATGTTATTGTTTTGGTTTTTTAAAGTGTGTGTTAAAAATTCTTTTCTCAAATTATTTTTTAAAAGCTCAAAAATAGAATATGTGCCACCTGTCCACGTGGGCTATTTTGCAGTCTGAAAGGATTCCCTGTGTTCTGGAATGTTTCCCTGCAATCAGTCTACGCTTTCCTTTGATTAAGATTATCCAGCTTATACCTAAACAATCTTTTCTCTTTCCTACTGTCCTGTTTAGAGCCTTCAATTACATGCCAGTCTTGGTTCATCGATTATATTGAGGTTCCACAGTGGTATAATAATGTCAGAACATGTGCGTACCTTTCCAAACAAAACCAATATCTAAACTTGAGCATATGGAGGGAGGTTGTTTGTTCTTATATATCCTCACTGCATTACATTATGTAACTGAAATCATCTGTGGTTAGTCTGAGCTATTTTATGAACTGATTCAAAGCTGCATTCAACACTATGGCCCTATAGCACTTCATAAAACTATTTGGAAGTTCCTAAAATTGAAAGGTCATGTGCAAAGAGGTGTTGAGGTAATGCAGAAGAAGAGGAAATCAAATAAACATCATCTTAATTTATTACTAGTATTTTATTTGCATTATTCTTGCTGTTGTTAGGAGTATCTAGAGATCTTAACACACCTACTACATTAATGTGTTATATTTGAAAAGTATTAAACAAAAATATGCAGAATGTTGGTATCTTTTATGTCTGGATGTACTTGAAGATAAAAGAAAAACAAAGTCAATACTAGTGATGACATACCAAATCTGGCAGTCCTTAACTTGAAATAAAAGTCACTCCTATTTAAAAAAAAAATCAGAATTGCAATCTGATCTATCAGCATCACAGTGGACACAGTTTGTCATTCCATGATTCTGACAGACTGTGACATTTCATGAGTCTGACTGATAACTGTTGAAGTCTGCATTGATGACAGAACTATTGAACTATTGAATTGTTTCTTCTTAATTAATATTCATACAGGTACAAGTTGAAACTTCTCTGCCAGTATAAGCTAGAATAAAGATCTTTGCAAAAAAAAAAAAAAAAAAAAAGAAATTATTTTTATCGACATTTTATCCAGGAAGAAACAAGTATTATTCCAAAGAATTTAGAAGCCTTTCAATTATGCGTTTTCCTGTCACCAAGAGTGTGTTACTGCAATGATCAAGATATCAAACACTTTTTAACATTTGGTATATATTTTATTATTCAATATGTAAAATACATCATATAAAAAAAGTATTATTAAAGACAAGGATTGTTGCCAGAAAATATAAATTGGGGATGAACTCATCTGGGATGACCTGGCACCCCACAGACATCTGTCTAATCACATTTGAGAAACCTAAAACACTATGCCTGGCCTTCAGGTTCTGCTTCACAAGGGAACAGTTCTCCCATCAATTCTAAGTCATGTTTGTTAGATTTCCTGATACCTCCTAATATCCTATAACATTGACATTGACATTGACATTTGAGTAAATGAATCAAGCTTGTTCTGCAGCCTGCACAGAAATTCTTGGGCAGAGTGCTAAGCAAACTTTTGCCTTCCTGTTAGCACTATGTGACCATTGTGCATCAGTATCCTAAATCATATTGCCACAGTGGGCTGTTTTCTCATGTACTCAACTGTTCTAAGAAAGATGCCACTTGTATATCTCTTATCAATGTGTGTAAATACATGGTGGGAGGAGGCAAAAAATGCATCCAGACATTCAATGACAGAACAACACACAGTGATCACATACTGAAGTACAGGTAATTCCATTTAGCATGAGAAAAAGAAAATACAGTGAAGAGGATCAAACACAAGACCAGATTTCCCAAACAAGTTGTGGAGGCTTCATCAGTGGAGACATAGTCCTGAGCAACATATGATAACCGACCATGATTGAAAAAGGACGTTAAACTAGGTAATACCCAGGGATTCTTCCCAAACTTAAAAGGTTCTGCAATTTTTCTTCCATTAATAGTCAGTCTCTGTCAAACTTGTTAAACTTTTATCAGGTAAGTTTCCTAGAGTAAAGACAGCTTGACAACCCATTGCTTGAAACATCGTGTCCTTGTGTTTTAAGCCAGTCTCCTCCTGGCTTGTTCTAATATGCCTTCAATCTTGTGTTGGAAAAAATAATGGAAAATCTATCCCTATCCTCCTTGCCCAAAATTTTCACTCCCCTCTTGACCCTATAAAACTCTGTAAGGTTCTCCTTTGCACATATTTTAATCATAATGAAGAGTCCAAAGTTATTTAGCGGTGGCTTAATCATTCCTTCTCAGACTGATTTCATGCACTACCTTTATTTCTGTTTTTTCTGAAGCTTTCCATTTTAACACGAATTTTTTTTTAAAATTTAGAAATCCAGCATATACATTGATATGCTGACCTAATTCTTTACAGTCTAGTATAGTAGTTGTCTATTACTTTCAAATAATTCTTAACAGTATAATCATTTGCTTCTTTTCTACTGCTACTAAATACTGAGCAGATATTCATATGGAACAATAACCGTAACCCCCAGATTTCAGATTAAGTCACAATTATCAGCTCAGAACACAAAAGTTTTTATGCAATGTGATATGGCTATTTATTTATACATTTTGGTTTAATGAATTTATTGTCCACCAACATCACAAGACCTTTTCATGATTATTCACAGACTGTCTTGGTACTTGCTAAAATGAATAACACGTTAACATCAGAAAATTTGTCATTTCACTGTTGTCAAAGGTCACTTCAGCATATCTGGCACAATTTCTTGGGGATTTCCCCTGTGAGTGCTGACCACTAAGAGTATTGATTATTTATCTTTACATTCTATTCTCTGTCTCTTAATCATGCAAGAACTTGTTTTCTCATCTCGAGTTTTTCTATTTCCCTGTCAAAAGACTTTTGGTAATCCAACAATACATGTCAATATTCACAAACTTGTTGACCGTTTGACAAGTATTGTAAGGCAAGAAATAACTTCCCAAAAGCCTTGCTGATTTCTTCCAGTATTCAGTATTTGTTCATAGAACAACTACTTCTGTTCTTCTTCAACCAATTTGTCTAGTATGTATTAGTTTTACAGAACTGTACATCATTGATTGTCTTATCAAACCTTTTCTCCCAGGAACTTACCTTGTATTTGTATAGTACATTTCCTATGTATAAAGAGAGAAATATCCTTAATACCATAACTGGAGCAAGCAAACTGTGAAAGAGCTACAATTAAATGAAGTATAATACATAGCATGAGATTAATAGGTGAAGTAGAACCTTAATGGAACCTTCAGGAGCCTCACTGCAGCAACATCATTTGAATGACTAGACAGAATCCAAGTTACATCTAAGATTTTATTTTCTAGTGAGAATTGTTTCAGAGATATCCTATTGGTTTTAGATATCTAATAGCTTTCAATATGCAAGGTATTATTAATCTAAAGGTAAATGTATCATCACTAGTGCATTTAAAAAATGTACATTTTCCTCTCTGATGTCAAAGTAAATTACAGACCATCACTCTGGTTCAGTTTTGCTCTAGCTTTTTAAAGAGCAAAGTCAAGTTAATCTGTACTCAACAAGCAGAAGGACAAAAAAGAGATAAATCTTGACGCATAGGGTATCATATGTTAAGAAAGAAATACAGTGTCACCAGGAGGTTTTAAGCTATACATGTGTTATGAATGGATTAGGGAGTTAAATAAGTCCTTTCCTACTGCCCAGGCCTCTGGCAGCAGGTAGTAACCTTATTGAGAAGTCCGGCACCTCAAAACCCCTTCCCGTTCGTAAGTTTTCTTATAATGATTGATTCTGTCTATTATATAACAAATTATTTATTAATAGACGAGAAAACAGATATAAGACTTAAAACAAACTAATACTAATACGGGTATAAAACAAAAAGAAAATAACTACTAGTAGATTTTATACAGTGCACAATAAGGTACCAGCGAAGAAACAGTATAAGCTTAGGATTCAATGTATCTTACTATCCAATTGTTGATGCAGCTCACATTGAGATCCTTTCCCTCAATTTTTAGAAAAGTAACCATGAGCCTGTGTCCAGGACTCGGGGAGAAGTCCCTTGCACCCCTCCATGGTGTGTGTGTGTGTAAGTTCTGTTTCAGTGATAATTTGTGTATCTTTTATAGGGCAAAATGGTGTCTCTCAGTCATGAATTTTTCCTTTATTTCTTCCCACATCTGTTCTCAAGACTAGTATGTTTATTCTTAAGGTTTGAGCCTCCTTGGCACCAGAGATAACCGCTGGGTTATCTCTTTATGCACCAGTTAGCTGTGGTATGTTGGAAGTGGGGGTAGGTGCCACTGCCACACAACATAAATCTTGGCAGGTTCAATTTTTTATTAAATGTCAAGAACTAACATTCAGCTGTTTGGTGTGTTTATGAATTTCTTGCTTTTAGAAACCTACATTTCGAAAATGAAAATTTTGGTGGGCTATGTGGCAATTCAAAATCTAAGCTTTGTTAATGTTTGCTTACATTTGGTTAACCACTCTTAGAAGTGTTGTGCACCCAGATCCTTATCAAGACTGAAACCTGATTCCTTCATCCTTCCTGCATATTAACTATGTTAATATGCAATTAGATGCACTTTGTCTCAAATAGGTGGTCATATAAAGATGAAAAATAGTATAGAGATGAGAAACTGAATCTTTAATAAATGAAGAGAAGCTTTTACTTCTTGTATCTTGAGCTAGGCATAAAACAAGTACCTGCATAGAATACATCCTACATAGCTTTAGTCTCACTAAAGTCACCTAAAGAAGTTGTCCGGAATCTGTGTGATGCTCGTGAAGAAAGTTAAACTTTCTATCTGCACTGCTGTTTGCCTCTGACTATTACTTGCCTGGTTATTTATTTTGGGGGTAAGCTGAATGTACTGGAACAACTTTTACACCAGACTTTTCCTTTCATAGGAACTGAGGTTTGCTCATATAAACGAAGAAGATGAAATGGTGTCTATGAATTCCAAATATAGGATCAGAACATAATTAAAAAACATCAGAACATTACTAGAGAACATTTCTAGATCGAGCTTGATAATATTCTAGATTTCAACAGTTTAGATAAAACCACTGCAAATTTCACCTTCTGATTACTGTAGTTCAGTGATTTGACTTAAAAATTCAAACTTGCCTATCCATAGCTTCTTAAAGTCACTGTTTCCAACAAGTAAAATTCTTACCACAAACTTTCTGATTATCTGTTATATGTTTAAGGTTGTAGGTCTGGGGTTTTGGTTATTTTCCTTGTTTAAGGGCCTTCTTTTTATTGTTTGTTTTGTTTTGCTTTTTTTTTTCTTGCTTCTTATTTTCTCCATCAACTTAAGGATTAGATTACTTCTGTTAGTTTGCTTGTTAACCATTCAAAGAACAAAGTGATCACTGGAAATAGGTTGAATGGTAGAAATTTTCCATTTGATAGGAGAACTGAAGTAAGTACATAAAATTACCCACTTAAAGAAAGAAAAATATTTTTTTTAAGTATTTCAGTGAAATATAAACTTTTTAATCAGGAAAAATCTCATTTAATTTGAATAGTGTTTAAAATATAGCTTTTTTTTTTTAGTTAGGCCATTTTAAAAAGAAAATGTAAAAGTAATTCAAAGGTATCTAAATGTTTTGGCATTTCTCGGATGAAGCTCTATTTTGACTTCACAAAAAAGCCCAGGTAAGTAGCCATTAAGTAAGCCTATCTTCAGAAATAATATCTTGCCCATCACTAGAATGGCCATATGTGAAGAAAGTCAAATATATTTCTCCCTGCATGAGGAAAATTTTACATTTCAGTTCGCTATGAAGCCAGAGCGATTCAATTGACAGTAGATCAGTTTGGCACTTAGTTTGGGCATTTTCAACCCCTAGTGGCATTTTTTATTTTTCATTACAATTCTGATGAAAAATTTAATTTGGGAAAGTAATTAATTTGCTTGCTCCCTTGCCATCTGAATCTGTCATGGCTCAGCATATTCATCACAAGGGGTCAAGCATGGGTAATGAAGCAGTTACGAACTTGCTGGCAACCTCTATGCCAACATTGTTACTGAAATGGAGCCCAAGCCTCTCATTGCATTTGTCTGTATTAGGGCACTGATTTTTTTCAGAGCCTCTCTCTTAGCTTGATCATCATCCTCATCATTATCATTATCACCATTCTCAGTATTACTACAAAGGTTTTTCCTCAAATCAAGCTATGAAACCATGCTTGGTTTACATGTCAATTGGTCTTTGCCTCAAAAAGCATAGAGGTAGAGGACAGAATGAAAAATAGTTAATCTACTGATGGCATACTGGGGTATATTCAACAACTTTCGGTCATTTCTGAAACTCTCCATCTCTTAATAATCAAAATTATTTGCAGATCATTTTCACTTGTCTGCCTGAATGAATTAGTTAAAAGAAACTTGCAGAAATATTAAGCAGAGAAAGATAAAAGCAGGAGATATTTTTCTTGTAGTTTGAGACTGTCTCTGTAAGATGAAGATTTAACAATGATCACTTCTGACATGAGGACAATGCAATACTGGTAATGTTTTTATTTCCTGATCCTAGTACTCCTCTGAATGTTATTTTCTTGTTGTAAATGTTTTGAGGGAGGTGATATATTTACAGAGATTTTGTAGTCTATTTTTTTATAAATATTATGTATGTAGCAGTGTAACAGCATTTACTAAGACTCAAATTTGCATTAGGTCTTCTATCCTCCACAAATTGTTAGTTTTTAAACTTAAGATCTTCCAGTCCCCTGTATTATTATCTTTGAGGGAAAAAGAGTTTTTGTTTGAAAGACAGAGGTCATATTTAGTACCACATCTGATATGGCATCTGGCTTAGCAGCTTTACTTACCCTTTTGTGAATAGCTAAATATTCATTGTGTAAGTGCTACAACGTGACAGTTCTACATTAATGATGGCTGTAAAAATAATGGCTTTATTTCATTATTTGTTTATTAAGGTAAAAATCGATTTAATTAGTATTCTATGCAGGCGATCAAGCTGCTTAGAGGGAGATTTTTGCAGTTTCATTATCTTTCCTTCCTTGCAAAACATAAATAAAATATACCTCAGAAAACAAAAAAATTATCTAACATAGTTTTTCACTGAACTCACTGACAAGCTATCATTCATTTCAATGAAGACTAAATGTATGAAAGCATTGCCTTTTGCTAAATTTTATACATCTCCCACTTCAAAGTCTTACGTACTACAGCTTACTACTGTCAGAGACCGAAATATTATAGTTTATGACTTAAACAGTTTCATGAAGGACTTTTAAAACTGTATTACAAAAGCTGCAGAGAAGACTACTCTGAATGAGGCCTTACACCATTCACTGATGAAGACAAGATAATGTAACAGCTCAGGGCTGGGGACATTCACAAAACACAAGTCTGATACCTTCAGAAAGGAGACCACAGCCCCAGGGCTATCAGCAGCCAGGCTCCAACAGACCCTCCATTCTTGGGACCCTTTGATATTCTTCCTCCTAACCCCTGTCACTCTCCACCTGTCCTCCCACCCTCATATGCACCTCATTTTCTATTTCTTTCTTTTTTTCTCTTTCTTTCTCTTTGTCTCTTTTATTATTAAATAAAATAGATCAAATTTTGGTGCCAACATCTAGCCTCATTTGTGTTTAATCACATTTTTTGGGTATGTTTTGAACCTTCAAAGTTCTTTCCATGTTATATATAGAGATTTAATTTTCCTTGTTCTTCTGGGTTTTAACCAGATCATAAAAACTACCCTCCAAAAAAGCAGTTTGGTTAGGAATTATGGTTATCAGGCATGACAGTGTAGTATTTCCCTGCTCTTGATGAATATTCCCTTTTTTTCCCTGTTGCTTCAACTACACTATTAGCTTCCTCAGACAACTGAAATAACTAATCTCCTTCAGTGAAGGATTCCTAAAGGAAACAGAATGTGAGTTTCTCTTCTTCTGGGAAACTGATTTTATAATGGTGAAGGTGTCAGACATAATTAAGATGAATGATTGTGTACCCAACTAAATGAATCTTATTGTTGTAAATTTGACATTTTTCCTGTACTGTTCATGAGCCTAATAGGAAGAAATCAGATGCACATCTTCTTAGGAGGAGTCAGAGACAGGATAAAGTACAAAACACTGTTAAATAACTGCGGAAATTGCAGAAGTCTGAAGTCCTCCTTCAGACACAATCCTTGAAGTATTTTCAACACAAATGTTGAAGTAGCAAAATTTTATGTTTTAAGATGTAAATGTTATTTATATTAAAAAAATTGTCAGATTTCCTAATTCAGTGAAGGTAGTAAAAAAAACTGCATAGGCTCTCATTCATGAAAATGTACTGAATCTCTCATGAGATATTTAGATCATTCTAGTGATTAGTGATTAAGACAAAAATAATTTCCACTAATATTCTTTATGTTGTCTTTCTACCACCTTGTCCCAACAATCTTTAAACTCTTCTCATAGTTGGTTTGGTTTTTGTTTGTTTGGGTTTTTTGGGTTTTTTTCTTTTTTTTAAGAAATAACAGGTTATCTAGGCCATTAAAACAACTTTCTCAGTAAGTTAGTCTCCAAATGCATTTCAGATTCCAATGAAGGTGGTCACATATTTATTCTTTCAGGAAAAAAACAAAAAAGCACTTTTTTGCATGCCATCAGTTAGCTTGCTATCAATTATTTACAAGCATTAAAAAATTCAATTTATGTCTCAGTGTACTGTAAAAAGAGAAGACATGTAGATATTAATAACCATGCAAAATTTACTGGCAAAGTCTTTATTTATAATATGTATGGCTCTGAGTAATTATCTCTTATTAAGAAGTGAGCAGCAACTATCAGTCCACAACATCCAGCAGTCCAAGACAAGATAGTGATATCTTTTGATAATCTGATTTTTGGTAAACAAATAAAACCTGTTAGGTAGAGAAGAAAGACAGCAGAGAACAAATATCCAACGCAGTTAAAGCAGAACACACACAGTAAATTCAGATACTATATCAAATTGCAAGCCAAAAAAGAGAATAAAAAATAAGCAAATTCTACTATCTAAAAAGCATAAAAATCTAATCCAAATGAGTAAGAAGAAATCATTATCTTAAGCATAAGAGCCCTCCTGGCAAAGAGCTTGGGATGGTAATTCACTATGTCTGTCTTCTTCCTGAAGAAAATTCTTTTCATCAACCCTACGACCCAAGGAGAGTCCATATGTGACGAGTATTGCCCTGCTCAGCATCCCTGGTAATGTGGTTAGGATAACTTACACCAGTTTCTAAAGCAAGCAGTCAATCTCTGTGACCAATTGGGTCATTCTTCATTTCCTGTCCTGTCACTATTAGGGATGAAGATCCTGTGAACCATGTAGAAAAATAAAATAAAACATATTTCTAATTCTCTCAGTACCAGTCTCAAGATTCCTGTGTACCAGGCCAATTACTCCCTTCCTTACCAGTCTTGAAGGTCCTAGGCCCTTGACAAAACAGGTGTTGTTGATGACAGCAACAATCAAGAAGCAACTCCTTAGGACTAAGTGGTGATCTTGGATGGATAGGGGACATTTTAAACATACCATTCATGAAATTGTTGACTTTCCTGTTCTCAGAGAAGTAAAGAAGACAGTCAGGAGAACTGCCATCTTGGACTTCTGAAGGGCAGCCTTTGGCTTTTAGGAACCTGGTCAACAGGGCCCCTGGAAGACAGTCCTGAAGGGTGAAGGAGTCCAGGAAGGCTGGAAATTCTTCAAAAAGAAAGTCCAGAAGGTGGAAGAGCAGGCCATTGCCATGTCCCAAAAGATGAGTCAGTGGGAAACACCAGCCTGACTGAACAGAGATCTTTGTCTGGAACTCAGGGGTAAAAAAAGGGAGTTTATGATCTTTGGAAGAAGGAGCAGGCAGCTCAGAAGGATGTTGTGAGGTTATGCATGGAGAAAATATGACCAATGCCCAAGTAGAACTTTATCTGGATCTGCCCTAAAAGACAATAAAAATATTTCTATAAATACATAAGCAAGAAAAGGTGAGCTAAGGAGAAACTCTGTCTTTTACTGGATGCAGAGAGAGACAGAGTGACAAAGAATGAGAAAAATGTAGAAGTACTTAATGTTTTTTGTGCCTCAGTCTATAGTAGTAAGACCAGTTCTCCAGGTACACAGTCCCCCAAGCTGAAAAACAAAGATTAGGAACAGAATGAATCCCCCACATAAGAGGGCAAAAAGTCCGTGAGGTGCTTCTTAGACCCAAGTAAGTCTAAGTAGTCAGATGGGATCCACCCAAGGAAGGGTGCTGGTGGAAATGCTCACCAAGCCACTTCCAAATATTTATCAGCACTCCTGACTAAGCAGAAAGGTCCAAGGTGACTGGAGATTAGCAAATATCATGTCCTCCACAAAAAGGATTGGAAGGAGGATCTGGGAGACCACAGGCTGTCACCCCGCCCTCAGTGCCAGAGTAGGTATGGAACATATCATCCACACATGGGGTGTGAGATCGTAAAAATGTCTTGGTATGTTTGGACTGATACCCCCGTCTTTGAGACCTACCTGTTAAAATTTTACTGTAACAAATGACAGTATGTCTAGCCCTCCTGTGAGCTCTGACAGGGCTCTGTTGTCCTGTAAATATTTTTCTTGACAACTGATTTCCAGAATACAATTGGGAAGCATAACAATGAATTAGGCTGCAGTTTCCAGTGCAGTGCTATACAAAGGTCAGTTATACAAACCTATACAATTAAAGTCATAATATGAACAGCATAAGACAAAAGAGCATGCTGTTGTGGTCCTCTTCTCTGGGACTTAGAATAGCAAAAGATATGAACAAGTGAAAGCAGGGTAAAAATTAGAAAAAGAATAGTTTTATCAGCTGTCATCTGTGAAAAAGAAAAAAGAAGGATTTGGTACATATAATTCGGTATATCTTCCTCTCTCTACCTTAACAAAAGGACATCATGATTTGCATGCCCAGTAAACATTGGAATCATCAATGCTAGAGACAAAGGCAAATCTTCTAAAAGGCTGGTGTCTTTAAAAAGTGTGGAATTCCAGGGTAGTATTCCTGCTATTAAAAATTATCTTCAAAATGGTCTTTAAAATTATCACAGTGGGACCAACACACTCAAGTGTGACGAAGAAATTGAGAAGTCAATCTCTGCAATCAGTGCCTGAATTCCACTCTTTAAATTTTAAATGCCAAAATCTTCATTTTGTCTAATTAAACCCAAGCAGTTCTTCTGAACTTATCAGAAAATAATCAAAAAGTTAGAGAAGAGTAATGAGTCAGCATTTACCAGATGACCTGCTGTACATGCACAGGTGTTCAGTTTTGTCCTGTGGTCTCAGGGAAGTTACTGAAGTGAGCCTTTGTCTCAGTGAAAGATTCCATGACTTTGACATTTCACATTGGACATAATTTGACATAGGCTATTAAATGATACCAACTAATGTCTTGACCATAGAATTGTACTGCTTTGGTTTTGTTCAATATCTAGCAGTAGTTTGAAGCAGTCTTGCCAATGTAATTTTGGACTTTGTCCAGTGATCAGGAAGAGAAGACATGTACAGAGAATTCCTAATGTAATAATGCTTTCTAGTGGATATAACTAACAATGTGACTCAGACAGTAACAATCTTTTCTGTTAAATTCAAAGGCTCTAATTTAACTTCCTGCTAGGATCATAGTTGCATTCATAAAAGAACCTCAGAATTAACATACTGCTCAATACTTTTAGCTTTTATAGCTAAAAAACATTGGTAGATGACAATATAAAATATTCATAATCAGCTGTCATCTTGATTTCAGTGGGACAACTCACATCAAATAGATCTTGTAAGTGTTTAGGACCAGCCCCAGGCTCTGTCTCTGAACTTTTGTTAGGCATAATCAGTGTCTCACACGCAGAAACATTAAGAGGTTTTTCAACTGCTATAATGTGTGCTGTAGCATACATTATTTTTTAATCTTGTTTCTAAGAATTATATAAAAAAGTTAAGGAAAGGTTGAAAACCTAAAGTTTAAATAAGCATTAAACAGATTGCTCAAAGTGGTTATGGCATCTCTATAACTGAGGAATATTAAGAGTAGAAAATACAAACAATTTTAGTTTGTGGTAGGAGGGCAGATTACCTAACTTGAAATTCTTTCAAGAGAAAATCATTATGTGACATGTCTATCCAAAGAATCAAAGTACTTCTTCCTTCCCTGATAGTACTACAAAACCTCAGACTGCAGGTCTCTCTCTGTTGAGGAGAACAATGTCACTTGGTCATCAAATTGTCATAAAGAAGCAACTAACTATCAGCTAGAATTCAATTGCAGGCTGTTTCCTCCCTACAGCAGGAAAGAAACACAAAATTAATTGAAATTTTGAATGAAAACCAATTTATAAGCCCAGTCCCGAGGTCTGGACACATCCTTATTTTTGGAAAGACTTTTATGTTGCAATCTATCCCCAAGGAAAAATATAAGGGGATTGAGTATAATGTTCTATAAGGTATAATGGTTCTATAAGGTCTTATAAAGGATCAGAGTAGGTATTTCACCATATCTGAAATAATATTTATGGAGATGGATGATTAGGAATTAGGATATGTACAGAGTGTGTCAAATATGGTTATTTTAAGGTGAAATGGCTTCTAAAATTATTGGGCCATGACCAAATAACATATGTCCAAAAGGGTTAAGGAAGTCAACAGAGAAATTGAAGAAGCTTTGGCAGACATTTTTATGTACTTCTGCTCTTCAAAATAGATCAAGTGAAATCTGAGATGACTGGAGAGCAGCCAGCATAATGCCATTATTTTAAAATAGCCTAAGGAGAGACAAGGGAGGTAAAGACTCACTAACTCATTGGAATTCTCAAAGGATATGGCTGTCAACCTAGACAAAGGAGATATGCACATCACATGAACTTTCAGAAAGTGTTCAGCAAAATTCTGCATTGTAGATAGTCTCAGTTGCAAGAAGCAAATTAGGAGCAGACATATTAAGCTGAATATAGTAAATCAGCTATAATAAATGCATGCTGAAAGTAGAAAATAAAGTTAATGAGGACATTCTTGATCAAGTCAGCTGCTTAAAAAGCAAATGTATGAATGAGATGTGACACAGCTAGACTACTAACGGCACTCCTCCTTCCAAACAGTCTTCCCAAAGGAGGTGTCTTGCATGTGATTTACTCGTTATGTAGATCCTTTCAAGTCTGACGTTTGTAATGCTATTGTACTACCCTCTGCTGTCAGAGCTTCCTCCAACATACTGCCCCTCTTCACTTTAACACAGGTGAATTTTCATGCTTATGAAAACATCTTCCTGTCATCCTCAGAAAATAATTACCCTTTATTTGCACCATGGGAGACTACAGCATAAGGTTCCCACACTGTCCTGTGAGACAGAAGGGAAAAAGACATCAATTCTGTGTCTATACCATTCAGTCCATGACAATTTTATAGATATTACTAGCAATGGAATGATTTTATATGTGAGAACTGTGCCATAAGCTGAGATCACAAGTAACTGTACAAAGAAGCATATTCCATTGAATTGTTACACAGTCACAACCTTTGGTAGCAAGTCAAGATAGATTTCTTTTAGGAGGAAAGCAAGAACTGGCTCTGATCCTGATTAGTAATTCCCTGAGCCACCCAGGACTGCGATTGCTATTTATGCTTCTATACTGCTTTTAAAGATGGAAGAGATTAAGAAAAAACTGCAGAGGGATATATCAAAAGCTTTTATACCTTGAGTTGGCATCTCCAGTCTTCCATAGAAAATATACTACCAACAAAGGATGGAATTTATTATTTATTCAACATTTTCCATAACATTATTGAAGGATTGTATAAAATATTCCTTATCAGTTTTTATGTTAACATGGGAATTAGTTGGAGATATTTTATGAGGTTGATGTAGTCCAAAAAGAGTAGATCATATTTCTAAGTAATTAAGACTTTTTTTAAGTTTTGATATAATCCACAAGTGGAGGATATCCTCAGCAGTGTATTCTTTCTTAAAAACAAAACAAAACAAAACAAAACAAAACAAAACAAAACAAAACAAAACAAAACAAAACAAAACAAAACAAAACAAAAAACAAAACAAAACAAAACAAAACAAAACAACCTTTATTTTTTTAAGTTAAATTAAATGTTTTAGCTGAATTTGTGTTTTAAGATGGCTTTATACTGGAAACTTCCTTCTTAAGGATGTGAAGAAACTATTTAGAGAATTATGTGTTAATGCAGGTCTTCTTAAAAAGGCAACAGGTTCCACCATAACTTTGAATGTAGTAGCCACCAACTTCATGAGATTTAACATTGTCCTTATAACAGAAACTCTTAAAAAGTCAAGCATTTTTATAATATATATCAATTCCCTTTCTGATGATAATCTATATTTTTTTTCCACTTCATTTGAAGAAACAGTGGAACCAAATTTGCTCATTTGCAGAGATCACAGAATTATGGAGTAAAAGAATGGGTTGAAAGGGACCTTGAAGATCAGAGGATGTCCTCAGGTTGCACCAGGTGAGTTTTAGACTAGTTATTAGGAAAAAAGTGTTCAAAAGGTGTGTGACTGTGGTTCTTGGGGATATGGTTTAGTGCTAGGCTAAGAGCTGGACTCGATGATCTTGGAAGTCTTTTCCAAACTTAACAGTTGTATGATTCCATGTTCTAGTTCCAACCCCCCTGCCATCACCAGGGACACGTGTCACTAGATTCGGTTGCTCAAAGCCCCATCCAACCTGACCTTGATTCCTTCTGCTACTCTGGGCAATCTGTTTCAGTGTCTCATCAACTTCACAGAAAATAATTTATTCCTATTATATTTAATAATTCAGCTATTCATTTGATGTCCAAATAAATCAAGACTCTGTACTAAAATTTTGTCTAAGGGCTATGTTTTGGACCTTAAAAACTAAGTTCTGAGCTTCTGAAATGGACTGTTCAAAAAAAAAAAATAAAAAAAAGAAAATACAAATCTAAACTTAATATGAACTGAATATGAACAATCACTTACATGCAAAATAAACATATTGACAGAAACTTCTAATTTGAGTTAAATCACTTCCTTTTGAAGTTTTGCGTGTGCTATACACATGCAAGTATGGTCCTTAAAAGACTCCTCCACAAAATTGGCCTACATTTTTAAATATTCTATCTCTTAGGAAATTTTTTCCTGTTACCTGTCTTTAACCATCAAGATATTGTGTTGCATGAGGTGTAGCTGGCAAGCTGCTGGCAGCAGGGGCTGCAGAAGGGCTCTGCGAGGAGAGGCCAGGGTTGCCCTGTGCCACACACAGAGGGTTCCAGCTGATCCAACCCAACCACCACAGGGCACAGCAGACATGGGGGCACCTCAGGGAAAATGTACTCAAGGAAAAGGGTTTAAAACACTTAACAGAGGGAGGATGTAACAAAAAGTGAAGAAACAACCCTGCAGACACCAAGGTCAGAGAAGGAAGAGAATAAGGAGACACCTGCAGCCTGTGGGGAAGTCCATGCTGGAGTAGATGTCCATGAAGCACCAGAAAAGTTAGATACTCCTAAAAGGTTGTGGATAATGGAGAGCTCAAGCTTCAGTGGGGAAGATTTGAGGATAAAGTGGCAGAGAGGAGCTGTTACTGATGCCTAGCTATGTCAGTTGGGGTGGGACTGGAAGTGGAGGAGTTGGAATGGACGGGGTGGAGATGTTGTTCTTTGCTTGCTGTTATCCAAATCTATTTTAAGTGACAACAAATGAAATTAAATCTCCCAAATTTTAAACTACTTTTCCCATGATAGCAATTGGTAAGTGATCTCTCTATCCTTATCCCAAGTTTTTGCACCTTATTTTCTCCCCAGTACTCTTTAAGAGTGAGCAGCTGGATGTAGGTTTGGCAGCCAGCCTAGATTGGCCTACAACATACCTATGCACCTTAACAGGATCTTGCTTTACTGAGAGAAGCAACTTTAACTACATGAATAAGCAGAAGAAATGACTCTGAAACATTTCTGTCTCTTTCCATTGTCTCTAGATGGAGCTAAGATTAAACGATCAATTTATCAACTCTAAGGTTAAGTGAGATGAATTCTGTTGTGGTTGGAAAAATGAAAGCTAGAAAGCAAAAAGAAATTACTAAAAATGAAAAGAGTTTCGTATTTACCTGATTAGATACGGTGTTATTTTCCTAGTTCTAACAAATGCCATCAGATTAAGCTAATTAACAAAAGTGTGATAGGTATTGCACTGAGAAGTGTTAAAAGTAATAAATCATCAGATAAGACATCTTCAGTCAGAGAACATATGCAACATACAAGACTTTTGTGAACCTTGATCAACACCTAAAAGGTAACAGGCAGCAAGGACTGCTTTGAAATAACATCTGCTCTGCTGTTCCCAATGGAGAGATGTCAAATAATGGAATTCATGTTGTAGTAAAAGAGAGGATTCAGTTAAAAAAAAGAAAGTGCAAGTGCACATCTATTTTGATCTATCTTTGTCATTAAAATCTCTCACTAAACATGGGTATTTTAAGCGTCTCATGGCACTACTCATGTAGTGATTTATGTATTGTCCATCAGTGTTCCAACAGCCAAATCTAATGGAGAAAGACCATAAAGTTATGCTGTTTTACATTTTTCCAAATCATTAATTTAAAAGATTTTCTTAGGGGATCATTTGTAACACTTTCTGAGCTACAGTTACATTATCTACCTGCTTCCTTCTAATTAACAGAGATGGCCCAGTCTTTTGCACCCAGTATTACCCTGAAGATCAATTCCCCAGCCATGAACTTTACTAATAGAAAATCCCAACTCAGTAGTATTACAATTCAAAAATAAATACAGTGGAAAAATTAAAGAATTTGCAAAGAAGCCCATAGTGTACCTCATCACCTATACCCACAGCTTCTATTAAAAAACCATTTTTATTAAAAGGATGTATTTGGGGTATTTAGCCTCAAAGACCTAGAATAACAGCAACTTCCTTCTTTTCAGTTTTTCTTCAATGTACTATTAATATTTGCTTAAAACTCCTTCATAAACATGAACAGTGCATACACAATACAGAAAAAAATATCAAAACTAAAACAAACCAATAAACCCAGCAAAGAAAACCTTCTTATGTATATATATATATATATATATATATATATACACACTGTAGTTCATTAATTCCCAAATGGTAATCTTTCACTTTTGATGTTTGAAAATGTGTCTGAACTTCATGCACATGTACTCTACAGAATTATTGCCCTTGGGAAAACTCTACTGACTTTTCAGTTTGATAAGATATTGAATATTAAAATTAAAGTAATGGCCTAATGATGTCATCTTTATTGAAATGGAAGTACTGGACTGAAAAGAAGGAATTACAATAAATAATTACCACAGGAGTTTATATCAGGTATTCCTTTTGTTTTGCTTTCATCTGTGAAAGAAAAAAATAAATAAATGACTGTGTTGTTTAAATGCTTAAGTAGAACTAGTAAAGGGACTCATTACAACATAAAACAAACATTGCAAATATTTAATAACTTATAAATTACATTGAGATGTCATAAATAAAAGCATTTTTAAACATTGCTTTCAGCAGTTCAACATGCTACAATTAGTTTTTCGTATGTTTTACATTGTTCTTATTCTTAATTCATATTAATCGTAGATTTGAAAGGATGCAGAAGATACCTAGATTCAAGGTTGGTGGGTTTTTTTTCCCTTTCCTTGTTCAAGTAGAATTTGAAAGCTACACCTCAAGGTTATTTCTCACTTAGCTTTTTCCTAATATGAAAAGAGGAAGAATTTTAATGTTCCCATTTATTTTCTTTGAAGAATATTGATGAATACTAGCACAGAATTGCCAAATTCTCCAGCCAGAACAATTAGAAAGACTCCTGAATAATGATAAGCTTTTAACAGTGCCTTTTCCAGCCCCTTTTCAGTCTTAAAATATTTCTTGTACTTTTTGTAGCCTCACAGTGCCCCTGAATGTTTTCAGTTAAGAGTTTTAACCTGGTTTTTTGAATGGCAGGTATAATGGTCATCCTATAACAAAGTAAAAGGTCCACAAGCACCCTAAAGAACTTCTGAATCTTAATAACCTTCATGAACAGTTAAAATACCCCATGAGGCAATTAGGATATCAAGGTAAGTCAGCAGCCAGATGGACATTATGGTTTTGGGGATGTTTTTTATTCAGGAACTATAAGAAAAGAAACTGATCTAATCCTTGTTTCAGGAAACAGCTAAAGACCTATGGCACCCACACTGAAAACAAAACTCAAGAAATCCTATAAGATGCTCGATGAACTACTGAATATTTTTACTTATTTTGTCTCCAGTGAAGACGTGAACCGTTTCCTCCTTTATTTATTGACTTAATACTTAGAATTTTTTAAAAAATGTCAAAGCTCTAAAAGTTAACCTCAAAAGACTGCACTAAAGGAAGAATGTACAACAACACATAGAAAGCAATTTATGTAGCGTATAGAATCCATTGTTTCCTTTGTTCAAAATTTCTAGTAAAACTGGTGATGACCTATGTTAAAAGTAAATTGATATTCCTAATATTCTTACAAAATAGGTACTTTCTACATAACTATAAAGTACAAAAAGAGAAACAAATTATTCCCCAAAAGCCCATACAGTCATAGGTATTGCTAGCCCTTGTATAGATAGATTAAAGTTTGTTCTAGTGCTTGCTTGAATGTTAGACAACTAAAAATGTTCATGCAGTCATTCCATTAGGGTATGATTTTTTTTCTAAATTTATTTTGTTTTCTTCTTATTTCTTCTATTGTTGTCACCTCTCCTATGAACTTTCATAAATCTTATCTTCAGCATACCTTGGATGTCTACTTAAGTAAACCCAAACACCATGTACAGGGCCAGCTTATTATCTCAGTGTGAAGGTGTATATCCCACAGAGAATCTTTTACATGTCACATGTGAATGACAGAGGAAACTGGAGACAGAGATGTTTTCTGCTTCAAGCTTTTCCACTCTTGTTCTAGTGGAGCAGTTCAAAGGTCTGGCTTGCCATCTTCTAGTCACACCTGGCTTCTCCAAACTGCATCTGCCTCTCCAAAATGTTAATGCATTTTGAAAAAAAGCACATTCTTTATTTAAGCAAACAATAAATAAAAGTATTGGCATGCAAGTAATCAAACAGAAGGATAAAGAGTTCAGTCATCCAGCAGCTTGAATCCCAAGATCACCTGCAGGGGTTTTCTTTATACATAATTAATGTCATACATATCTCCTTAGATGAGATTTTTACCAGAAATTTTCATATTTTTTATCTGTGTTCCACCATCTTGCTGCAGTAATATGAGGAAACTTCTTACTCTTATCATTATTTGTTGTCTTTAAAATTCTGGTTGCAAGAACTTGGTTGGTTGAATGGATGAGGTGCAATAAGGGATTCATCGTATTTGGCAATCATGTCCTAGCAGGATGTAGACATCATTTTTCACAGACTGCTACAGAACAGTAAAAGTAAATTCTCTACTTGTTTTTTAACCTTGACAAAAATTTAAAGCAGCTTTCTTGACTTCCAAGCACAGGTTTCTGAAACACAGATATCATATTCATATATCCCTTCATAGTACACCTGTCCTACATTAGGAACGTTTTATGTAATTACATAAAAATGAACATTTAATTCATATTGTTATGATAATACCTTTCTGAGATAATGAAATTGAAAAATTTATCTGATATTAAGACTTAAATTCCAGTTTTCTATCACCTTTAGTACTTAAGTGCCTTTTCTCTCTCAGCAATCTCTGTGTTTTCAAATCACTTGCCAAATGAAAGGTGTGATCCTTTCATTTGGCAATATCTTGCTAGTTTTGGTACTTTTCCCCTGGGATTTTTTTTTTCACCCAACAGAATAAATCTCTCCTTTTCTCTGAAGAATTTCACTTTGTCTAGAGGAATTATCTGTTATTTAATAATTTAATTAGTGATATTGGCATGTATATTAGAAACATAATAATGAATTTTGCCAAAGATACTATTTTGGAAAAATCATCTAGCAGTGCTTGGAAATAATTTTGAAAGAACCTGATGACCTTGAGAATCATAGTAATAGAAATTAAATATGTGTAGTACAGATATGAAGTCACACACTTTGTGAGTAACATACAAAATTTTTGTCAGTAGAATTTTCAGCTGAATATTAAGAAGAAAGAGGACAAGAGTTTGAATATGGGATATCTAGAAATGCCAGTAAGTTTTATCTGTGAAAGAGAAATACAAGTATAAGGTGCATCAGGTGATAAATTTTTTAGTGTAATTAAGGAAATATTACTTCTATCAAGTATGTTCATCAAGACACAGTCTTGGTGAAACAGGTTTGAGAAAAAAAGAAGTCAAAAGAATCAAGCAGAGGAAAGAGATAATGTAATCATGAGGAGAATGTAAGCAGAAGATCAGAAATGCACAGGTTTTTTACCAAATCTCTTAAATGAATTCCAGCCAAGCCAGGTATATTAAATAAGTTTCAATGGAAAGAGCTTTTTAGGATGGATTCTGTAAACACCTCCAAGTTTTCACTTAGGAAAGCACCTTTCTAATTTACTTAATTTTGCTTTATATTTACTATAAAAAGAAAGCCAGAGAGGTATGTCAATAAGATATGTAATGAGTTTGTGAGTTTATGAGCAGAGCCATAAAAAAGATCTGTTGGGGAAAACCCATCTCAAGTAAGTTTATGGTGCTAAAATTATTCCTTTGCTAAAATTATTCAAAATGTTAAGCAATGCATTATTAAATGTATTCTGCTAGGTCCTACAGAAAATCATTCTTCTAGTAGAAATATTATTACCCTCAATACACCAGTCTATAAATTGAAACCAGCTTTGTGAATGCTTATATGATTTGGGAAACATGAATCCATGTTGCAAGGAGTGAGTTATTTTCTCTTTCTGGGTTTGCTAAAAAATTACTGCATTAAAAATAAACATGAAAATAAATTTAGTTGTGATGGCTTAATCTGATGGAATCATCAAGACTTCAAAAAGAAAAACCTATGGGAGGAGAACACAAATCCAGAATTCAGTATTTTACTAAATCTTCAAAATGCTAGAAAAAGTCAGGTAGTCTCAGTGTAGGTTTTATTGGAAAACCAGACAGATTGAAGTGATAGTCTCCTGATTGAAAGTATGGAGCTCATCTAGCTCATTTAGGTGCTGTTTTATCTCCTTTGATCCTTAAAACAAAGGGAAAACTGTTGAGGAAATAAGGTATCCCAGTGGGAAATTAATTTTCTATTTAGTTTCATTCTGTCAAAATAGCTCTCTATCACCTTCCAGAAACAGGATCTTTATTCTATCCTTCTGGTCTAAACAGAAAAAGAGCATTGTACAAAGGAATCAAGCTAAAGCTAAATGTACATTAAAGGAAATAGGTTGGAATTGGAAAAAAAAATAGAATTATACACTTGTCCTAGTGTTTCCAAGCAGATATGATACCAAGGAGATTTTTTTTCAACAGAGTTACTTAGAAAAAAAAGAACAAAAGAACCGGAAGAGGAATAATGTGCACAGGATTCTGTTGATTTGACTCCTTGTTTTATGTCTGCTCTATCTTTTGAGTTAAATAATAGACATAGATTTGTTTTGAAAACACCAATACACATTTTTTAATATATACTTTTAATGTATAAAACAGATTATAAGAACAGTACTTTGACCAATAAATAAGAGCTGGTCTGAGGGAGGTAAACATAAGGTATATTCTAGGACATGGAAACTCCTGTGCCTGGGACTTCTAAGTCTGAGCTTTAGTTGTTTGAGAAGTGGAAGAACAGAAGAGGAGGAATAAGCATGTTAGATTTCTTTTTTTAATCAGTCTTACTGCCAAACATGAATGTCAAATAGTTAGGATGGTGAACTTACATATAGTAACGTGTATTTTAAATATGTTCATCTGATTGAAAGTACATGGTTCATCTCTGTAATAGTCAGGATAGTGTCCTTTCTGTACATATAGATATTTCTACCTGAAAGCAAAGACCTAAAGGGTATTAATCCAAACATAAAAGCAGCCATTTTTTACTTGACTACAAAAAGACTATAGACTGCTGAACTCCAGTATATTTATTTATATTTAGTCATATCTGTCCCACTGCCGTAGACCTTTGTGTTCAAATACTGAAAATTTCAATCCAACCTTTATTCAATCATATTTCTCAATTAATACTGTGAAGAATTTTGCTCTTAAATCTAAAAATCTAAAAATCCCTGCCTCAGCTCTTCGTATAAAACAATATAATTGACATTTTATTTAGTAATTCTGGAGTGGCAATTAAAAAATAACCAGTCATATTTTTCATGTTTGCCAATGTTGGAATGAATTTAGCAATGCAATGGTTATAACCAATAAGCATATGCCTGCTGTTCCACTTAATGTATTTGTATGAATATAAATAGAAGAAGTAACAAAACTTTCATATTTTTATGATACGTTGATGCTTTATGTATTTAAAACAGAAAGTTGAAAAATATTTCAATGTATTCTTCATTTTTCCATTATTTCAATATGATACACATTGGCTTTTCTTGTAGTAGCACTTATTTGAAACAGCTCATGATATTGTTTTTTATCCTTTTGCCTGTTCACCTGAAGCACTGCTGGTGCCAGTATTGCTTCAAGCTCTTTAAAAGTAATGGTTAAGGGCCAGAAGTGCAAAGACAAGGACAAAACACCATTGCTTCAGGGCTCTATTCAATTCTCTTTAATCAGGCAGAGTTGCCATTGAAATCAGTGACAGCTCTGCTTGAGTAAGAAGGGCTGGGTAGGGATTTCAGTACTTGAGCATGTAACTTAACAACCTGCCCTACATGGCAGGAAAGGACTAGCAAAGGAGGAACAAACAGTTTCTCTCAGTTAAAAAACAATTTTTATATTCCTTTTCTGTGGAACTGAAATAAAGCTGTACATTTTTTTTGAGAAACATGTTCTTTTCTCTCTTACTCTTCTGTAAACATATAAATATCTCAAGAATTGTAACTCAGCCAAAATCCCTCATCCCTATCCCTATACATCTCTTCCAGTATCATGCCCACTTTTGTACAGGTGAGTTTTCCCTCCTAAGAAACTTTTCTATCATGGCCAAAAGAGAAAAAGGAAGAAACTAAGTGCACTAACAGCGTGACATAATGTAACCTAAGTACTCTGATAATGTACCCTATAGTTTAAAAATCCTTCAAAATCTTCCTTCATAGCAGAAAAGTAAAAAAATAAAATAAAAAAAAAATCTACTATATATTTTGAAATCAGAGGATACTCCCCAGCAGGTTGCTTTGGCAGCCACTGAGTCAGGACTTAAGTCACTTCTTTAGAACTCTCTTAATTAGTACCATGGGAATAAAATGCCAATGATTTAATGTCAGAAAATAAAGATAAATGGCAACTTGGTGCTCTCCTGATTTTAAAATATACATTTTTGATATCTTTTTATTTTCTCACATATAATAAGATTTGGTGAAAAATATGGTAAGTGTAAAACACTGAGAAACAGTCTCAAGTGTGAATTTCCATGCTGCTAAATATATTGTCCTCATTTACTGACATGAAGAGTCACTTGGCAGTCTCTTGTGCAGTAGAATTATAGATTATGCAATTCTTAATCAGCTGTGTAATGCACAAGCTTTCCTCACCCAAATGTATCAGTTCAATTTAGGTCATTAAAGCTGCCACAAGGCAGCTTTCCTCCCCTGGCATTGACTGTCTGGAAAGGCATGATTTTCCAGCAGTACAAGTCAGCAGTCACCTGCTGAGAGAGCCGGTGTGGCTTTTAAAAGCTGGTTCAGCACAAGAAGAAAAAGAGAGCTGACACTAACTATAGTTGTCAGAAACTCAAGTACTGGGCTTTTAAACATCTCAGAAAACCAAACTGAAATGGAGAAGAAAAACAAAAATAGGAGAATTAAGTGAATTAATAAACGGGGAAAAAATAAGCCTAGGAAGAATAACAGAAGAGAGAAAAATTAAAAAAGCATAAATAGAAAAGAAAGGTCAAATATTGACTCCCTATAGGAAGGTGTGGAAATGAAACCAACAAAATATATAAATTAATACTTTAAAGAGGGTACCAAAGCTTTAAGAAGTGGGTAATTCTTCTCAATTAAAAAGGAAAATTTAGGTTTCACACTGTATGGAATTAATCTCTGTCCATTGAAATCGTATGAATATCTCTGTTAACCTCAGTCTATATTGAGTGTAGCCTCAAGAAAACACAGAACCAGAAGAGTTTGACCACAAAACAAAACAAAACAAAACAAAACAAAAAAAAATCCCCAGAACAATAGATGGGTAAATGTATGTAAATATGAATTATTTATATCTATCTGCATGAATTTTCCAACGATGTATCTGCCCTATTCACCTGCAGTTTGAGAGGTGTTATATACTCTTGATAAACCAATGTATGGTGGCAAAAAGTAACTTAACACTGTGCAAATAAATAGAATTTATTTTACCAAAGAGCCTTCGCACAATATGCTAGTATTGTGCTTGAAAGCACATGTACAGAAACAAAGTCCATGATAATATCCATGGGTATGGGCATTAATTTGAGCTGACATTTGTCTGCCTAGGCAGGCTAAAGATATTAGTAAATACGATCAGCTTATTTGGGATGAAACAAGGAGGAACTGGTTACCATGGAGGGTGGCAGCAGGGAGAGGAAAAGAGATTTATGTTTCAAAATTCAGCTTCTGAATTTGAAGCAAAACTCATATATATCAAAGGTAGTAGATGAATTTATAATTGGTCTGGATTCATTTCTTTACTAATTATTTCATAATAAGCCCTAGAAAAAAATGTCTTGCTAATCAATCCACTAGAATTATTTTTTAATACAAGAACTAGGTCAATTGAATGGTTTGTGGGACACTGGTTTTCCATGAGCAAGTTGTCCTGCCTCAAGGCTGGTATCTTAATTGCATTTGAGCATTGTAGTAGTTTTCCAACATGGAAAAAAGTATGCAGCTCTTGAGATCTCCTCTGAAACGCAGCAAACCAGAATAATGTTAATTGGCAAAGGTAAAATGGATCTAAAGAGAGAATGGAATTTTTAAATGTGTTGCTGAAGACTTGTGTTAAACAGAAATCTGCAAAGATGGAATGAAGGTAGCAAAATTGAAATCATCAGCTCTAGTGATAGCTGCTTTAGAGGAAGAAAGGGAGAAAAAAATGAGGTGGATTCTCAGTTTCTGTGTCATTCTTGTGTATCGGCTTGAATACATAAATTATAGCTTATTCAATACTCTGGCTTTAGCACAAGAGCATTCTGCAGAAGCATGGTATGGGCACAGAGTAAAACATCTAAGAAAAAAAACATTGCATTTATAAGTAAGCTTACATTTGAAGTCAGAAATATAGCAAAAGGGTTAGAGTTCAAGGAGGAAATTTATCAAAGACAAATTGGTGATAGTATGATTTTTGCTGGCAAAACAAAGATGAAAAAATGATTAATATTCCAATATTCCATACTTTAAACTATACAGAATTCTAAGGATTCCACATGGTTCTCTTTTCCTCCTGTTCTAAATAATTTTGATTTTTGGTTTGGAAGAGAAAAAAAAAGCAGTTCTGATGCCCAGATGCAATTAATCTGTGTCAGATTGTGAAAGTACCTCTCTCAACTGACATACATTCAAATTTTTGGACTTGACACACACCTAGTTCTAGCAACAGATTTTCAGATGGTGGCTAGTTACTGAAAATTTTTTATTTTCCAGAGTCAAGATTCATTATCCAATGGAAACAACCATACTGTGTCAGAACAAAGACCCTTCTTGAAACTGTTTTAAGCACTGGCTGACACAAATGGTCTCACTTGGAATGTTCTCTTAAGTGCCACACTTTGGCTTTCCTATATTTGCCATCTTCAGTAGTGCAACACTCACTCTCTTCCCTTTTTTTTTTCAGTTACTGTCCCTTGAGATTATTTTCTTTCCCTCAAGTCTGTTTTTGTGTTCTTCATTCGGGAAGAGAAGATATTTAAATATTTTTCAGGGAGATTATTGTGTACTGCTGATTGGCTGAGTAAGAACTCTGGCCATGAGTAGTCAGACTGTCCAGGCTGCTCTGCCTAATCCCCCATAAATTACCTGGTTTTTGGCAGAGGGATGACAGCTTATCTTTATCCTCCTGTATTCATTGTTTGCTCAGCCCTAAGGGGAAAACCAACAGGAGCAATGGTAGACGAAGTTGTCTAAGTGAATAAAACAGCACTATAACAAAAAAAGACTGCTCTGGTCCTGTCCTCCCTCTTTAAAATATTTGTGGCCCACCACCATTATATCCACAATTATGAGTAATATCTTTATCAGGCTTGTATCACCTTCCAAAAGTTAAGGATCTAGAGACTGCATCCAAATTTTATGGAGGAAAACTTTTGAAAACCCACAGTAGCTTTTTCATTCAAGAATACTGAAGACTAACATGCAAGCAAAACTGTAAAGCTACAATTCCCTAATCATCCAGCAGACTTGGAAATGTACAGCACCTCTTTGATGTTTGCAGACAATGTGCTAAACAGAAGAGAATGGACTGAGGTACCCAAAGGAATTCAGTGTATTTATAGAGTGTTATCTTTGCTTTCCTATTTGTAATTCATCCTGCTTCATCCAGGGAATCAGTAAACATACATTTGCTTCAATGGCCTAAAGAGAATAGAAGCTCCCAAAGACGAGATCTTTTATTTAGAAAAAAGTACAATTGTAACACTATGTGCTGTCACATCCCTCAGAATCACCATAATAACATTTTGACTGCAATATAAAAAAATCTAATTACAATTATTATCTAATTATAAAACCCAAACTTTGATGGGTAACAATGTTTAATGCAAGAGGATTCTCAAGTGATGTTATTTCTCGATACATTAAACTATTTCAAGTGTATAAAATGACTGAGAATTTTTCTCAACAATTAGATATTAGCAATACATATATGCAGAAAAATCTATCCATAGAAGAAGGCAGCAGTATCTTGTGTAACAAACAGATGGCATTAAAATCTATATATTTCAATTTTTGCCTCAGAAAACAGTAATTATCATTTATTGTAGCCAAATTTGTTGTTTCACCAAATGGCCTGAAGTTTGCTTACTAATAATAATATCAATTACAGGGGTTTATCAGATGAAGTCTTCACAAGTTATGGGTTGTGACATAAGGAGAAATTTGAAATGGAATTGGGGTTCCTAAGAGCAATAAACTTACACTGTCCATGAGGTAAAAATATTTAGCTTGATGTCATGGTTTCGTCCATTTGGCAGCTAAACATCACCCAGCTGTTTTTTCATTCTCTGACAGAATGATGAGGAAGAGAATTAGAAAGGGTAAAATGACAAACTCATGGGTTGAGATACAGAGATTTAAGTATGTCCAAGCAAAGCAAAGCAAAGAGTTGATTCACCACATCCCATGAACAGGCAGATGTTTGGCCATCCCCAGGAAAACAGGGCTCCATCACATGCAACTGGGTATTGTGTGGAAAAATGACACCACTCCATGGGTTTCTCACTCTTCTGAGCATGACTCCATAGGGTGTGGAATTTCCCTTTGGTCAGCTGGGTTCAGCTCTCCCAGCTGTTTCCCCTTGCTTTGGACTATAAGGGCTGACACCCTACAAAACACATGACTAAGGCAAACTGGCACAGGACAGGGCTCTGATTGTAAGCCATATGGTTCTCTCTGGTTATATCTAAGAGTTTTAAAAGCAAAAAGCAAACAGCAAGCCAAGAGAAGCAATCATGACTGCAATACAGACAAAAATGGCATTGATTCAATGGCCACAAGGAATAATTGGTTTGTTTTGTTTTAATTACTCAAAAAAATTTGAACTTAAACTTTTTAAAGTTCAAAGCAGGTGCACAACTTTATATATGCATTATAGAATCATAAAACTTGCTGACAGTTGGATGTGCTCATTAGGAATTGTAAGTCAGCAGCACTACTTTCAAAAACAGAAAACTGTTACTATGCAGACTCCAGCTGAAGGAATAAATTAAATAAATCAAATATTTAGCTTGATATATGTAGTCATTTTTCTATCTATGCAGAGTATTTTCAGATCATAGCTTCTTTGGATTTATTAATTATTCCAATATATTCCCCAAATGCCTTATGAAATTGTATATTATATGAAATACAAATAAAGAATCAGCAGCCAGGTATATCTGGTTCATAGCTACTCTATGCGTCTGAAATCTTTTGTCAAGAGAGCTGTCCCAACTCATTAATTCAAAAAGAGGTTAATAGGGAAGCCAGAATCAATAAGCCAGCAAAATCCCTTTTACACTTTTCTAGAATTCTCAACACCTCTGAACAATGTAATTCATTGTGGACAAAGATTGTCAACCTACTGATATCAAAGGCTAGGCTAAGAGAGGAAAATACCCACAAAAAACCAATGGATTAGAAACTTATTATATTAATATCTGGGCACATAGAAATAATCCATTGAAACAATTTAATGCTTTGTATAACAAAAAAGATTCAATGCTTTGTATTCAAATTATTGTATTGAAAATAATATAATTTAGAATAATATTAGTGGCAAGGCAATTGGGATGGTAACAAAGTTAGAACTCCTATCTATGTAATTTACTTCCATTTACAAAACTCTTAGTCTGCACTTATAATTGGTCACTCACATTTGCTATCTAGGACACTTTCCCTGTGCTTCCTGTAAAATTATCTACTGATAAGTCAAGCATTCTGAAGCTTAATGCTGTGACAGCCAGGCTTGTATTTTCAGTTTTGCATAAGTCATTGCAGAATCCTGTGTTCAGAGGAAAGCAGGATTCAAAGTAAAGTAATTTGAAACTGTAAATAAATCCACCTTTAATACACAGGTAAATTTAACCTGATAACTACCCTGAAGTATCAAGCAATAGCAAGTTGTCCCATCGTGATACATAGTTTGAAGCAGGAATTCAAGCTATTTCACTGGGATGTTCTGTGAAAAAATAAGCAGTGCCAGACATTCAAGGTGGTTTCAGCAGGGACATTCGAGACTGTTGTATTAAGCGTTTGTAATGTAATTCCATTATTTCAATGTAAAATGACTAATGTTAATCAATTAAGGAATGTGCTGCAGCCTCCCCTCTGCCTCCCCTCTGCACCTTGCTTGTCCCCATGTAACTACAGCACGATGAGTAAAACTGCTGTAGCAAGGTTAAGTTTCATGATGGATCAAGAACTTTCACAGAAATTAGATTCTTCAGCTGTAAAGATTTTGTTATTCCATCGTTGTGCCTGAGGAAAGTTATTTCCTGCATATCACCCCTACACAAGCTGATCTATTGAGTCTGCTTTTTCTTGTTAGTAATCTATATTTGAGCAGTATGTTCTCTCAATGCCTGGAAAAATGTAAATTGCCCTATTAAGAAAGGGAGAACAGAGACCAAACCTGGTGTGGATTAGAAACAAAAGACCTCTCCTGCCTACATTACTTTGATAAATGTTTGTACTTAAAGGTATTAGTTTAATCTTTAATAATCTGTTTTCTTTAACTAAAGCAAATTTTAATTACTGTGTCCAACTTACTTGTCAAACACAGATTTAGTGCTCTAACAGTTAAGAGGACATAAGAAAATGTTGAACAAATGCATATAATTTTTAATTTCATAATGCTAATTTTACACAAGAACATTATCCTTACCAGACATTAGTACAAATATAAAGACGCTTTTAGGCTACATTAAAATTTTAAGTGTTTATCTATTTCATTAGTAAGAGAGAAAGCTGTTTATGAACAGGCTGCATTGCACTAATTAAGGCACTTACAGATAATACAGAAAACACTTCCTCTTTGGAAGAAGAAATTGTCTTCCTTAAAAAATTAGCTCTAGTTACTGAAAAAGAAAAAAAAGTTATTTAGGATGAACAAAACCAGCATTTCTTTTTACAGGCATTGTAGTGTAGTAAGAATAAACTGTAACAAAATTATACTTTGTACAGATGTTTTTGTTGATGCATTGAAACATACTAAAAGGAGCCTAAAATAAAATTTCCCAATGGATAGATTTTATGTAAAGAAACACTGAAATTAAAATACAGAATAAGCAAAAGAAATAAGCTGCAACACTTGCAATATACTTCCCAGGTGAGTGTTCTTCGGGACAAACTCTGTAGCCATCCTATGATCTCATGAGGACCTTTGATTTGGAGAAATTACTTTGAAAATGGAGAAGACTGGGGATGAGACATCTAATGAGACTGCAAGGTCTCCATTTTAAATACCTTTCAAGTTTCATTTAACTGCAACTGCGTCAGGCTCTCTTGGAGTAAAAAATACAGGTCTGGAAACAAAGACCCCTTTTCTAGTACTAAGATAGAAATTGAAAAGAAACTACAGACTGCACAGCAAATCTGTGACTTGGAAGCACTGTGAGAACATCTTGGAATTATTTCAATGGGAAAGAGTAACTCCTTCTCTGCACATGGGCATGTTTGAGTTATCCTGGGTATACTTGTACATCATGAGCTGCATTTTGTCAGAAGTGTAAGTTTGAAAACACCTCTGAAAGAGAAATCTCCTTCACAGACCATAACCATGAGAATTAAGTGGTTTGGTTTTGTTCCTTGACTGCATGACTTTGAAGCTGTAACAGCATTTCTGTTCCACACTACAGAAGGTCCACCAGTAGAGTTGAAACAGTAGATCCATGAGTAAACTGCTGCACTGAAATCAGGTACTGTACATGGTTGTTGTGTTGTCAGAGCTGTTCAGTGGGTAATCAAGCACACACACATAATGAATTATATTTGATTATGCAAATAATTGTACCTGACTTCTACTTGGCTATTCATCTAAATGAGATCCTCCTGGGGTTTGTGATTATTACATTTTCAAACTGAAATGCATATCTGTGTTTAAATGACAAAGTTACCATTTGAAAAGTTTTATCAACATTAAATTATGAACTACTACAATGCAGCAAGTTTGAGCAAGTAAAAAAAAATAAAATGGTTCTGAATTAAAATATATTTATGTAAAAGTTTGTAGCTGTGACATCATTTAAGAAGAAATACTGCTTCATGGTGCCTTAGCTTTATTTAAAAAAAAAGGTTTGTTGTAAGTCTCAAGTTTCAGACTTCTAAGATAATTTTTAATTTCATCCTTTTTTTTTTTATTTTTAAAAAACCCCACAGAATAGTAAGAGAGCTTTGCAAGCAGTTCTTCTTCAGTCCCTATTAAAAATATATGTGAGATCAGAAACCCTCAGATACTACCAGCTTTATACCTGGAATCAAATGAGCCTCCACTAATTTTTTATGAAGGATCCTCTTCTGTGATGCCAAGTCCGTTGTGATTTCAGGAGCTTCTGAAACACATGGTACTGGTCCAAAAGGCATCACAGGCACAAAGCTAAAAACAAGGACCTTAAGACCCGACTTGGGAGTCTCAGCCTTATTGACTGTATGATGTGGATCAAGAAACTTCTCTAAAAGCCATGAATTTCCCTGGTGGTTTTGTGCTGTCTTAAGCCAAAGTCTTTAAACTGATTCTTTTCCACTTAACAATTAGAAAAGTTTGACAACAAGAAAAACCCCACAATCTTTGGAAAGTTGGTGAGAAAAACACCTCTGTCTTCTGTTCCCTGTGTGTCAGACTAGACCCAAGCTAAGTCACACAGCAGTTATACACAGCTAAGTCACACAGCTGTTTCTATTAAAAACATTAACATAGCCACTAAAAGCCTTAAGCGTGTATTCATTACATTTTTGTTAGGCATATTCCTTAGCTTTATATTCAAGATTGTTAAAAGATTGTTATCCTCAAATATACATGTTTAAGAAACAATGCAGGACTGTAAGTTTGGAATCAATGCATAAGTTTATTTAGCTAATTTATTTCACAGAAGATTTTTTTTTTCAAGAATTTTTAACAGGTCTTATCTTTAGAATAATACTTTCAAGTTAGTTGCCAACATGTAATTCAATAGCCACTCATTATTTGCTAAAATTTAATTGACTGGGGTAATGAATAACCAGTAGTCCAGCAGTTTTCATCTGTATGAATCTTTTTCATCTCTTTTATTCCATTTCTTGCCTTTTTGTTGTGTATTTGTTTTCTGTGACTTGTGAGAGTCAGACTAATCTTTTCAAGATGCAAACTACTTGTTAAATATCAAATAATGTATTTATTTTTCCTTCTAAATTGAGATTATGTCATTACTGGAGATTATTTTCTGTGTTAGGGGTGTCAAATACATGACTAATATATTCAGCATGTTGTTTGTTTATCTGTGAAAGAATCTGGGAATTCATTTTTACTTATTGGCTTGCTCCCTCGATCATATCAGTATATTACATACATTTTTGGTTAATACAGTAACAATTCACACACAAGAGTGGACAATGGGCATAAAGACCTGTGCAGCTGGCAGCTGAATGAAACCTCTGTGTAGTAATGGAATAACAACACTCAAGGTCTTGCTTCAAATTGAAAAGTCTGCAACAGGCTGCACAAATGAACCTGCTGGTTATAAGTTCATCATACCATTCTCTCACCAAACCTCACCCTCACATTCTTTCCTTCTAGGCAGTTACAAAGCAATCTCTTCTATTAATAGGAACCACGATGGACTTCAGTCCTTCGGCACAAGTAATTAATTTGATGGACTAAAAATGGATTAACTGCATTCTTTTATATGAGGAAAATAATCACAACCAAGACAACAACAACAAGAAGAAACAAAAACCAAAAACAAACAAACAAACAAAAAAAACCCCACCAAACCAAAGCCTTTGCAAACTTTGTGCTTCCTAGAGTAATAACTGCAATTAAACATGCACACCAAAAGAGCAATGCAACTTTGGGAATAAAGGCTTCCATTTTTTTCTTAACTTTTTTTCTTGTGTTAGCAGAAAGCTACAGAGACATTAAGATGGAAAATGCATTGTAAAAAATTGAAAATATAGTTGTAATAAACTAAAATATTTGAAACACTCTTGCCACCATGTGAATTTGTTCCCTAACACATTCTACAAGAAATACCTGCTTGATTAAAGGAAATACAAAAGTTTCAAATGAGCACAAAAGGTCAGAAATGCAAAATGTGAACTAGGCATTTAATTTTGTGTTGACAGGTGTCAAGTGTTTAAACAGCTGCGTGGATTTGAGTTTTAATTTTTACATATCATTCTCCATGTTCAGAAAGTACACCTCAGAATTTTCACATAATTAATCCACAAAATATATGTGTAATCCCCACTTGATATAGAGTATGAAAAGAATTACACAGGTAGGTAGCAGGTAGAGACTTCCACATTAACATATTTCATAATGTGTCTAATGAAAATTATGTGTTAGAAGACATATGGAGTGTTTTATTCCTAACTGGATTACCTTTGGTTTGGTTTTTGTTTTTTTTTTTTCTTGTCTGGCACTCAGCTTTAAAAATCTCCCTTTGTGCTTTTTTTCTTTTGTGTGTGTGATTATAATTGCAGCCAGGCTTTGTTATCTGAGGCTTTATATTTTATATTATGTATTGCAATTCAATTTACAGTTCCTAACAGCAAGAGGTGAGTTTTCTCAGTGACTAAGTAAAGAGGGTGATATATATGATTACTTCTGAAGAGAAGGAGAGAAGTGATTCTGGGAGTGTAATTCTGTTTGTTTCTAAACAAGGGGAGTTATGATCAAGAAAGCTCAGCAGATGAACTATAGTTATGAATAAAATAGTTTTGATCATGGTTATAAGGAGTTTTCTCTAAGACTTAGAGCACCAACAGAGAGAATCTCATAAAGCAGGAAACCAAGTTAATTGCAACAAAGAGAATAAAAGTCTTCCTTGAAAAACAAACACTAGGAACTGGAAGTGACATTTCCAGACACCAAGAGATTTGCCTGACCTGCAGTTCAGAGCAGAAAGGTACTAGACTGCCCAGTACAGGTATCAGGGTAACTACAGCTGTAACTAAACTGAGGTCAGTAAAGGTTGCAAAACCTAACTGAACAAATCGTGCCCACTGAGTAAATCATGCCCAGTCCCCTAATGCTGTAGGCACATTTTTCGAGGCCACCAAGATATGTGGCTTCAGTTCAGCCCTGTTAAGTCAGTGTTTCACTGATTTTATTGCTGTGACTGAAGTAAGGGTATGCATGACTATTTTTGTCATATGAACATCCTTTTTCTCTGATAGTTGGGTTACTGGGTTCAAAGTATGCAGTATATATAACATCAATAAAATGACTGAGACTAACTAAGAAAATATCAGCCAAGTCACTCACATTTTTTAGATCCTTCTAAATATTTCATCAATTATGCTGAAAATTTAGAATTGCAATATTTTGTTTAATTTTTTCACAGTCATAAAAACAATGCTGATCTAAAGAAGGATAAGGGATGATCTGTGCACGACAGAAACTGTTAGCAAAGATAAAGTCTTATTGCCAAATTACACTTCACAAAGAAAGTTTGGGATTTTTTGAATTGGTAGAATTAACAATCACAGGGCAAATGGCAGATTTCCTGATAGAGTTTTATCTATATTTAGAGGCTACTTACCTTGTAGACACACTAGTGTCTTACAATGTATTTCTAGTGTAGGGCTGTCCAACAACAGCAGAATTTCCAAAGGATGAAGTAACTGCAAGGGAAAAGTGTCAGAACAGGGAAAAGAATTAATGTTTTTAGTCACGTAGCCTACTATTTCACAATTTAGACAAACTGTGTAATCTTTGAGCAGTAACAGTCAGCATATTTAGAAAGTTATAAAAGCAATCCAATAATTTTCTTAAGTGGATTAAAGGTAATTTAAATACTTCCTCAATGCTGAAGTGTATGTTTATCCAAAGTCTTCTCTTTGGCAGTGACCAGTAACAAATGCCATGGAGAAAAAAATGAGAGACCACAAGTACAGAAATTTCCTCAATTTTCAAATGTCAATCATAACTAAAATATGAAAATCGTAACCTCCTCTGGTTAGAAATGCCATTAACTAATTAAATTTTGAACTGCAAAACTCTCTGAGCTCCTACTCTATTTATTAATAACCTTTCTTTATCAGAATGGTCAAGTAGTCGCCTAGAGCTTGTCTAACTTCTCTTATAGTTCAGATATAACACTGTGAAACATACAAGGTGTCCCAATTCCAATGGCAGATAATTTTTAGCATATTTTTAGTCTATATCAAACCCACTCCAGTAGGACAGAGCAACTCAGAGAGGAATTTTTTCTTGGCATTGGTTTTGAAACCACGTTGCTTGTGAAGTCACAAAGCCTTTTTGAAATAGCATAGGACCAATTTTACAATAATTGTGTAGTGTATTTTGAAGCTGTAAGTGATTGAAGACCTGCAGAACAGTATTTTTCCTCGTCACATATATACATAAACAGGTGTTTAACTTGGCAGCTAAGTAAACCAAACAAGTCAAATAACATATTCATTGCATGACAATAATAGGAATGATTTTTTTTTATGTTAACTATACGTCAAATACACACTGATATTAGAAAATTGATCAGCATATGCCTGTGAGTACATTAAATTCATCCTTTATAATTTTACCAAGTTTTTTCCAGTTGGAACTTTACAATGCTGAAAGTCCAAGGTGCTGAACACCTGTGTAATGTGGACGTCTCCTCGTCTGCAATTCACTAGTGAAGAGAAAATCTCTATCTTATGTAAATCTTCTGCAAAATATTTACCAAATTAAGGACCATATGTCTTTTTGTCAACGGTTAAGGGGTTTTTGTTTACTTTAAAAATTTAAAGTCTTTAGTGGTATTTTTTCATATTTTATTTGAAAAATAAAATAAAACATTATGTGCTCAGTACAAGCTGCATAATGTAAATCAACACCTATTATGTAATATACTCATACAGGAATGCTAAGATCAAAGAAGCAAAAGTGGTTCAATAAGGTGACCTTTCAGTCATTTGAATTATCATCCTTCTGCCACAGAAGCTAGTAGTATTTCTTGCACTGGAAATTAATGGGGGAAGCAGATGAACAACCTACCACTATTCATGAGTACTGCAGTTTAGATAGAACCCAGCATTCCCTGGGGCAAATTAGTTGTTGTTGGCAATATGTGATGCTGCTGTTGGTACAAAGGGCAAGGTAATGTAATAATATTTTACAAGTGTCAGATGGTGCTGTGCAGTAAGAGGCTAGGGCAATTTAACGCAATGCCATTTATTTATAATGGAAGCCTGAATCTCCATCCACTGAGCTATAAACTTGGATTTTGTTGAATATAGTCTATTTCCCTAGATCACTGAAGCTATTAAAATCCAAAGACTAAGTTATTTATATGGAAACCTGTTGCTGAGCTTTTTAGATCTATCTAGTTTTCTAGCACATATATTTTGGAGGTCCTAGATATTTATTTTTTTTCAGGCTTTATGGTCTACTTAAGCTTGTCACATAGTCACTGTTTATCTTATAGATGATGTAATAGGAAATATAGCTTTAATAGCCAAATGGAACAGAAGTTCTTACATTGTATAAACTGATTTATCTTCAAAATCAACATATTGTCATTAATCCTTCATATTTTAAGAAAATGGTCGGATATAATTTTGCAAGAAAAATCTTCACTGTCAAACACCTACTTGTATTCTTGTCTTGGACATTGACATATAATTGTCATCACTGAATTGAAAGTTTCATATAAAGTAATATCTAGAAACAATGAAGAAAGTTAAAATTTGCTTTTGCACTTTGTAATAATTTAAGCTATGCAACATATGTAGTGTTATCTCTCTCCTCAATACACATTGCTGCAGAACATTATCCAAGCACCATAGAGGGAAGAAGATGAATTCAGATTTTTGGTTTTGATAGGTCTAATATACTCATGCCCACTGGATGATAAACAATGATTACAATAAATCATATCCTGATATGGCTGGTTAACAGAGTTCTTTTATGTCTCACCAGAACCTAAGCAATATCTACTACTTCTATAATTTTCTTTCTCAGTGCCAAGAATACTCCTCTATCAGGTCAATTTTTTAGCTTTTTTTTTTTTTTTAAATTCAAGGCTGGGTACACTTATTGAAAACTGCCTATATGAAACAATCTATATCACAGTACCTAACATGTTTTTTTGGTTTGTGTTTTTTTTTTTTTTTTTTTTACTGAAGCGGGTTTAATTGACAAAAATGTTAAATGCACCATGGACTCCAGCTATTAAAGAACGAAAGTAGTAACATATGAATGTATGACAGAAGAACAAAAGAGTTCAAGGTGCTTTTCCCACATGTGACAGAAAACATTTTGACTGTTCTCTCACTAGTTCTGCTAACAGCTAGATATAATTAGTTCAAAAACCTGCCTACAATCTTAAATTTTAGAAATTTGGCTAAATTTCCATGTTGTAAAATTCAGACAATATCTTGAAAACTGAGTCAAAACTATCATTATGGCTATTACAGATGATAATGGCAGATAGTCCTCAGATCCTTTTGAAGTACATATCAGTTTTCTGCATAGAGAAAGTGTAGAAAAATACATACAGAGAATATTTATGCTCTATTTCTTTTTATCTACAAACTCTCTTAGTGAAGACCTTAAACTGGTTTGGTTTGGTGGGTAAAATTAATTTTTGGTCTAGGACCACTAAAATCAATGTAACAGCAACAGCAAAAAAAAAATCTGATGAAAAATTGACAGCCCCTTCGTGTAACGCCTAAGGCTGAATACCAGCCACTTATTACAGGAGAAAACAGAGCTCCTGCATTTGTCATCAGGAGTCCTTAGTTTTCAGCTAACATGAAATTGAACTGTCTGTTGTCCCACATATTGGTTAATGGGCATTAGAAAGATATGACTCAGTATGGATATTATATCACATGGGGCAGACCTACTTTGTATTCAGGCCTCTGAAAATTGAAGGAGCTTTATCTCTGCAAGGAAGACTATGCGATAAGACATAAATGATGCAAGCAAGAATTATTCAACATTACAGATCCATTCAGAACAATAAAAATTCCAGTCATGTTCACACATGTTTATTTGAGACATTTCTACAGATGTAGGCCTTTAGGTAGCATATTCTCACAGGATCAAGAAGCTAAAACCATTTCTGTTCATGTTTAACTGAAAATAAATCAGTACATGTATTCTTAATATTATTCACAGAATGTAATAACTCTGCAATCTTAAAACTTGCAACATGTAATAATGCCAACTATTTAATAATAAACATCTCAATTGACATTATAATTTTAAAGACCAGAGACAGATATATTCTATCAAATTTCCTTTAGTATACAAAGAAAGATGTTAATAAAGAAGAAAAATACCTCCCAGTTCAAAATCAATGCCTGTCTAATTTTGTGAAACAATTGGGATCTCTCAGTACTTTGTTACCTTATGTATTAAGTCACTCTAAAAGATTACAATGCTTTTTCAGAAGTTTCAAGGACACAGTGAAGAAGAATTAAATTATCAAGTAATGTTACTGCTTGCTCTTGTATTTACATTTATCCTGGATGAAGTTAATTTATTGTGGGGGAGGGGGCAAAGAGAACTATACATCACACTAATGCAAAGTCCATGAAAAATTTGTCCTTCATGCTGTGAGTGGACACTGTCAAGCAAGGTTTACAATCTTTTTATCTGTATCTAAGAAAAGCTGCAGTATTTAGCTACCTCAGTTGCCACTTGATAAATATTTTTCTCTGATTATATTTATGACATGAAGGTGGAAAACAATTCATCTGTTAAAAAGAAATAACCTCTAAAGCATAACCTCCAGAATCAGAGTATTGATTCTCTCATGTTTCCCCAGATGGCAAAGTGGTGAAACAGAACCAAGAACACCCAGAGGCAATTGCTGCAGCTTCTGTGCATAGGACCTGAGGAAAATTAAGATTATGTTTTCATTGTCCATAATATTGCTTTGGTTCCTTTTACATTATGTGCATACAAATTCCCATGTGAAATCTGTGAAAAATGAGATTTTAAATAGACTGCAGTCATGACTAAAAAGCTGTCAGTGAAAGCCTGAAGAATGGGTACCCAGACTGAGATTGAAGTCTCACCCCTACAAAACACAACACTGTAGAATATACCATTGGACAATAAGATCATGACAAATCCATGATGCTTTGTTTTTGCAACAAAGAGTTAATTTAAATTCAATTTCAAGTAAATTTCCTGTGTGAAAACTTAATCTTATTTTCACTCATATTCTAAGTATTGTAAAAAAAGCCTAGAATAGAAGCTTTGTTCAGGAGAATTTACATTGTATTCTAAAACACATGAATAATATCATTATTTGTCTTTTTCAAATTAAAGAAGTATTTTAAATATAATGCTTATGCACTACTGTATTTTAAAAAGAATCAAAGCAAAATGAAACAAGGTAAAAAAAAGAAACCCAAAATCAACCCTTTGCATGGATAATAAAGTGAGCAGTTACAGTTTACTCTTCCTTTCGCCACAGTATTTCCCACTGATTTTTTTTCAGCAGTATTTCCATCTCTGTCACTTAATCTCAATAACTCTGTCTGTTTCAAAGGCAGGGATGCTGTTTTATGCCTGCTGTAACACAGAACTCACAGCCATATGGATTGTCCCACAGAGACCCCTATGGGCTCCTAGAAAGGCTTTGCAACCCACATATGGTCCTTTTAAAGATGTTTTGCTCCTTTCTAGATTCGTAAACCTCACAGGTAACACGAAAAGACTGAAAAAACAAAAATCCCTAATGTTGCCACAGATTATAAATGAATATAAACAGACCAATTTCATGAACAACCTGTTTATTAAGAAGTACAGAATCAGTAGGATCAGTGTCTCTGCTAATGAGTCTGGAAGATCTTCTTTCCTCTCTAACATGGCAAAGAGGATAGTAGCAGTAGTGAAAATATTTAGAAATTATTCACTATGTAAATTTTTCTGGTCAGAGTTATGACATGACTCTAAGCAAAACCTATTAAAATGTGGGAAAAGGACCAAAACTATTCAATATATCTTGTGAAAACACTCTGGTGAACAAATACTTTTAATTTTTTTTTTTTCATTTAGATGGGATTAACTTTTATTGAAGTATCAATGTTTAGTGCATTTTTATTTCTAAATTTTATTATTAATATCACCTTTTAAGATGCAGCATGTAAGTGCAGGCAAATATAGAAATGCAGGGAACTGCTCAAGAAGTTGGTAATTGGTGTTAGATCTTGACAGAACCTGGGACATCCGAAGTTTAGCTGGTCCTCTCTTACCATTACTTACATTACTGGTAAGAGAGAATTGCTATCATCTTTTCAGGAATTGCATACTTCTCTTGCTAATTGCTTTCAGATTGCTTCTCGAGTCAGCATTTGGCTTCCTACTTTGAGATGTGTTACAACTTTTATCCCAGTTCAATAAACTTTGGTAAGAGACTGTAGATGTTCTGTGTGCAATTATGCTTTTCAAAACCAAACCAAATAGAAATAGTAGCATTGTATTTCATGCTGCAAAGACTTTCACAATTATTTCAGTAAACTATATAAAATAACACAGTATTGATCTTTTTACCAGTTTAAATAATAATTATCTACCTGAAGATTACCAGATTACCTAGCTATGGAAGTCAAAGTTACAATTTTATTGTCCCAAACTGATATGTAGGGGTCTTGTTTAAGAGATGCTGGAGCAATTCGGTGGGAAGCAACAATAATAATTCCTTGTCCTTCTGAACAGACACAGCATACACGTGCAAATGCATGTCACAGTTTGGGTTTTTCTCATCCTGCAGCAGTAGTAAAACCACAATAATATTAGAGGAGTACAGACTTCTAGAAGTCCTCCTTGAACAATTGTCTTACTCTAAGAGTAAGCCGTGGCATCAAGAAATTCTGTTGCTGCAAGAGTAAATTCACCAGACCTTGAAAACACTTTTATGGATTTAGATCTACTATAAATTCAGAACATTGAGTCCAGGTTCTGCATTCACTTTAAATGTAACATTACCAGTGAAAGAGCTTGATAATTTTTCTGTCAAACACCTTCCAACAAAGTCTTGATTTTCTCTGTATCACTTTAGGCACAACATTTTTCTTATATTGGCTACATGCAGAATTAGTTAAAGGGCTGTACTCAATACTATCAAGAGAATGTCTCCTTATAGAAGTGGATGATTAGGGAGTTTTATCATCAAAATACTGGATAGATCATGCAACAGTGTATGGCAGTACTGAAAATACTATGTAATAGGAAAGTAATGTTTTCCAAACTTAGCTGTCATAAAATTTGCAGGTTTATATGCAATTTCCCTACTGTGCTGGATTTTAAATCTCTGCTTTTCTGTGGGCTTCTTCAGATGTGTTGGGAAGGCAATAAATAAGCAGATCTTATTTTTCCACACCAGAAAAGAATTCTAAACCTAAAACAAGGTAGTTTTTTTAAAACTCCCATTCTGTAACACCAAATTATCCCCCATATCTGTAATTTGATATCTCGAATTGCAAGCAGCCCATGCATTAATTTATTAGCTGAAAAAATTGCCTCTGAATCTCACTTTGTGGCTTGAATTCTTTTCTAATTACCCTTCAGAAAAGGGTATGTTCAGATCAAGTTTTAATTTTTTAACAGGTTTTTTTGGTCATTTAATAATGCAAGAATGGTCCCTGAAAACAAGACATAAACAGTGATTGCATTGCAATATAATTGTAAAAAACTTGTAAATATTCTGCACTGTTTCCAAAGTATGACAAGGAGATCATATAGGGATACAACATAAGATTTCAGACACTGTATCAGCAACTGAAACAAAAATAGAAACTTATTTTTCTCATAAACATATGGTGGAATCCCATCTGGTATATCTGAGAATTCTCAGGCTGAGAATTATAACATGTCCTGTTTTTCAAATTTTTTAAGTCTTTACTAGCAGCATTGGTAAAATTTTTATATTTTTAATGCAGTAGATAAATCTGAGTTCATGTGTGAATCATGCAAAGAGTCATGCAAAGTGATTTTTCCAGAGGCATGTAGGTAACAGTTTCAAAATATAATTTATATTTCTCTCTAAAAAATATAAAGAGATAGATGCTTGATTATACAAATCCATATGTGATTATGCAGTCAAGGTGAATTCTTATGTATGCCAAAAATCCTTCTGAAATTTTTTTCTTGCTAATTCTTTATGAAGACAAGTTAACTGCAGCCAAGAAAATATAAATTCTTCAGTTTGGCACATGGTGCATTTCCATCAGAAATGAGAACGCCCATGTTAGCCCAGGTTTCAGGGCAGCATCATTGGGTCTTTTACTGCTGAGTGATAAATTGTCCCACCTATATCGTTCTTCTCCACTAAATTAAAACATTTAAAACCCCTTCTGATGTGTTTTTCATCATTAAAGGGCCTACATAAACAGATTCCTGGATTTCCACAAACCATACTGACAATAAATACTACCATCTTAACAATGCAGTAATTCTGTATGGGTTTATGCAGTGGATAATCTTATATGAAGAAAGGTTGAACTAATTAGATCACATAAAAGGAATAAAACTTCAGAACTGTCAGCTTGAACTAATAATTTCTCCTGAATTTCTTGAATTCTCAATATTTTCCACATTTGAATAGGACTCACAACATTAAATTCTTTGATATATAATCTTAATATATTGTTCAGAAATATACATAGCTATATAATTTCTACTATTGCCATTGAATGAGAATATCAACCAATGACAGCAAACACACTCTCACTGGTTTACCATTGTACCTCAAATAATGCTGATGAATTTAATGGAAAGTATGAAAGTTCATATTGAAAATATTAATATGGGGAAACATAAGTTTATCTGAGGCATCTATACTGTATGATTATTACAGCCACACGTACTAAGAATGTCAAAATCCCCTGGACTGCACTATGACAAAAATACAGGCTGCAGGTCTATGCATACTGCAAGGCCAGGATTTATTTGTAAAATATAGGTGAATAAAGCTTTAAGGAAGCCCCTAGATATCCAGTAATCCACATTGATACAATAACAGATACAATATTGGAGCTGTGGATGACCCATACCTTTTTAAAAGTGGCTGCTGAAAGTGATCTGAGCTGCCCTGGACATTAGATATCTACATTTAAACATAGAAAGCTCCTGGACTCATAAATTCAGTTAGACATAAACAATTTTAAAATTTGAAATAATACTGTACAATTGCCTGAAATGTTTCTTTATAGGTTATAGGCATCATAACCTATAAACCTAATCCACCACTCCTTTGGGTAAATATTTGCCACCCTTGTCTGATTTTGTAGCAGCTTGACTAATGAATGTGAATGCTAGAATTGATAAGCTGGAAAATCCCAAATTTCTCACTGAAAGTAAAAAAAAGGAGCAGAGGCTTTAGGGGATTTCTGTTTTCTTGATGCCTCCATTTTTTGCACAACAATGTAACTTTTTTTTTCAGTGTACACAGAAGTGGATGTATTTCATCCCAGCTATGAAACAAACCAGTTCTTAATACACTCCATTTGTCTTACCAACTCTGTACCACTTAACTATACAATACTCTGTCAAATATTTAGTATTTATACTTGAGCTTGCTATCTACTTTAATTCTAATTTTATTCTGAATTTGATACCTTTTGAAAGATACTACCTTAAGAAAACAATCGAATCTAGTTTCCGACTGAAATAATTCCTCTAGCTCTCCTAATGGTACACAGACTCTCTTTAAACTTGATTTTTTTTTTCAGGATGGGAGTGGTGAAGTCTGAAAAACTCACAGCATGAGAACTGAGAATTAATGATGCATCTACTAGCCCTGTTCCAAATCTAGTTATTGCACTTATCTTAGATATATTTAATCATTGAGCTCATTATGAAGGCATTTATAAGTCTATCTTACCAGATATATAAGGACCGCCATTTCTTTCTGTAATACCTTAGTGTTTACAATAAAAAAATTACTTTTTTTTCCCCATGATGTGCCCTTTTAAATTCATGTTCATTTATATATGTGTATATATATATATATATATATACACACATATATATATCTATATCTAAATATCTATCTATCTATCTATCTATCTATCTATCTATCTTAATTCACATACAATTATTAGGCAACAGTTTCTGTTTCCCCAGCATAAATTGAGTTTAACTCTTCTTGCTTTAATAGATTTTGGCTGCACATACTGTGGTGGCACAAAGAGCAGCATTTTGCTCAGTGACACTCTGCAGATGCTTTCAAATCTCTTCCTGTGTGAAGCCAGGACAAAGGCAGAGTATTCAGCCTGCATTTGGGGGTGGAAAGATTTTGTGGTTTCTCCAGGAGAGAAAGCTTTAGTGCTACAGTTGAACCCACACTCCTGAATCATTTTCAGAGTGACACAGAGCTTAGAAGTGAGAAGACAACACAATAAAAATATCCAAAATATGACATGGAATATGACATGTTCGAAGACTAACCTTTGAAGATTTCTTTAGAAAAGAAACAGACTAAATTATATTCCAAAAGAGTTGTAATTTTTCTATTGGCCAATTTTTGGTGGTTCAAAAGGAAAGCCAAATCTATTAGGAATATCAAAGCTTCCTCCAAAACTGAAAAATAGCAAGATATCTAAAGACAGAAAAAAGCCCTTGAAAAATTGAAAACCAGCTACCTGCTCCACAGGTAGAGAGAGAGTTGCCCTCTTGAGGTTTTAAAATGGTTGTGAGAAATGCAGCTCATGCCAAACAAAGAGCAAGACTTATGAATTTGAATTGAAATATTAAAATTCTGGTAGAATATATATTGTTAAATGTAAAATATATGTAAATATATGTAAAATATATGTTAAATAACTTAGATACTGCAAACTTCTACATTAACTTTAGGATTATTCTGGTGTTGCTCACTTGAAAAATGCTTATGCTGCTTATGCTCATAGGATGGTGTGGAATTAAACCATTGGGTGGGTTAGAGCTGCCTGGAACTGGCTGTGTCCAGCACTGGGGAACCTGCACCCAGCACAGGCCTCAAAAATTTGATCAATTTCTTCTAATATGAAGGGTTTCTTTTTTTTTTTTATCTCCTACTTAATAAGAAACAGCTTTAAAGCTTGCCCTACGATCAAAGGACCTGCCAGGAATCGCACTGAAATTAAGAAGGATTTAAGCATTTAAATGTACACAAAAAGCTGCTTTATAAAAGCTAATTAAGTTTTGACTACCACAGAGAAAGTGTTATGTTCACTACTATCAGCAAAGAATTCACATGAAACCATGCATGTCTCCTGCAAGTATCTCAACGGACACCTGATTTATCAAGGTCCTTCATCCCATCAGCCAAGTCATAACTGCGATTGAGAAGATGAAGTCAGGGAATGGTGTGAATCCCTTAGATACACAAACTAATTGGAAAGTTCTTCTTTTTGCTGATTAATTCTAAAAATTTATCATTACCTGCCATCTTTTTATTACAAACATAAAGTATAATGTTGACCTGTCATCAGAGATGAAGAAATATTTTAAGTACAAGTGGACAATCACACGCTCCCCAGAAGTATCATCTTCTTACAAGTCTTCATTCTGCTTTATGGCTTTAATTAGAGACAAAGTATAGGAAAATATTTCAACTTTCTCTGATACTAGACAAAAGTAATATATGTTTCCAACAATGTGAGCTAAGCTCTGTATTGAAACTGCCACTGGAGTATATGATAATACTCCTTGGACTGTCTATGCTTCTATCTATTTAAAGAGTATAGCAGGGTTTGTCTCTGCTTTACTAGATGGATGTCATGTATTGTGGAGCAATAACCAACAGCATTTTGTATGGTAGATTATGAAAAAAGTCTTAAGTGTTTTGGATGAACTTTATTCTTTTATAACAGTAGAAATCAAATCGCTTATTAAAAATAAATTGATTATAAATATCTTTAACCCATGTTTTCTTAGAGAAATACCTCCAACTGGGCAGTTACAGGTATTTTCTGTGAGAACAAGAAAATGTATTGTTATCTAGCTGAGCTAGTTATACATTCAGATACAATAGTCTTTTCCTTTAAAAAATAATTGGTCTACAACAGTTTCTCACATTGCTAATTGTCTGGCAACTAAGGTGAAAACATCCACAGGGCCAAAGAACTCTCTGCAATGAGCACTTTAGCCTTTTGCAGCTCTCCCCAGGCTGTACCTGCAGAATAAACAACAAACTGCTTTAGTACAAGTGACCTTGATGCTGGATAGGCTCAGCCACTTATAATTGCTCTTTGCAGCTGGAAGGCTTGGCTCATTTTTTTGCTAGGAAACATTTAGTTATTTGTGTGGCAGATTTTATGTGGAAATAAGCTGTTGGATGATCTGGACTGTGTAGCACAGACATAAGGAGACAGTGTTAAAAAAAATAATTTTTGTGATCAGGACACTGGGCAACATTTGCATGGAGAATGAGAGCGAAAAACAGGACAGTGAGTTGCTCTACAGATGGAAACAGACATCTCTATTGCATGCATCCTTCCAATAGTGTCTTCAGCTGGATCACATAAGTCTTCCAAAATTTTTATTTTGCTCAGTTTGTAAATCCCAGCTGGTCCCTTGTTCTACATGACCGCTCCAGTTATTTGCCATCTTAACTACACATAAAATCTCTCTTAACTCTCTTCCCTGAATTCAAAAGGCTGGCCTACATGGCTGTTTCTACATCTGCTGCAACAGTCTCTATTAACCATTTTAAAGTGCCTTATCTAGGTACAATTTTGATAAATCTACAGCAGGAAACACACAAGGGAACTTCTGGAAGGGCCAGATTCCCCACTTGGGGTTTTAATCAACATGTTTGAGCAGATGAAATTAGTACAGTCAGAGCAGAAACTGCCTGGGGGAAACCCTCTGAAAGCCTTCTTGAAGCCACTTTGAAGCCTTCTGCAACATTTGCTCAAATATTTTGATGTGAAGGATGTGGGATCTCAGTCATTCAACTTGCCTTGTGTTCAGTGTGTGGCCTCTGCAGAAGAATCCCTGAGGAAATTTCTCACTCCCCAAAGAATTAATGATCCAAGTTAACTGGATATATAAGAGGTACCACTCTGATAGCCAGCTATGCAACAACTATAACACATAAATTGTATTTTATACTTTTAACTTAAATTTTGTAGTGTTTGCCATATTTTGAATACCTCTTAAAATTGACATTAAATAGCACACATTTTAAGTTGGTTTAAAAACCAGATTACTACTACTTCTCAAGCAGAAACAGAAATAAGGATGTTCAGAATTATTTCTCTACTCCATGTCCTATAAGAACTTAGCTTCCAATTGCAGCAGATTCCTTAAGGGTCCCAAAGCAGTACCTCAATAGAGGCTATATGCAGACTTTTTGCTTAAAAAACAGACATGTCAGAGACTTTGCAAAGAACAATGGACATGAAAGCAGCTTTAGCTCCCAGCAAACCTGGTACAAGAATATAGTCACATCCCTGCAGGTCTTTTACTTCATGTCTTTTACTTTAGGTTAGTTTTTTGACCCAACAGAATCATTGCATACTGACAAAACTTTTGAGAAATTTTAGTTCCAGTTCTTGTCAGGTACATAAATAAATATATAAAGTATGGAACAATTGAATTCCCTCTGTTAGCATGAGGAACTCTTAGAATATCTCTAAGAAATTATCTCTTCCTTGGTTTGCTTGTTTTTTTTCCACCCTGGAAGTAGTTTTGAATTCTAAAATCAAATGCTTTGCCTATCCCCAGAGTGATCTCTGTTGACTACCTCCACAAAGGTGGATCTAATATGACTGTTGAGAACAATCTTTCACACAAGGTATCACTTGTGGGAATCTATGCAATAGAACAACCCTAGAGGCTATTTAATGGCTGAACATATACAGAAGTAACAATTAAAGAAAGTGAGTTTTTAGAAGACTGAGAAATCAGTCCAATTTCAAAATTTTCTGGACTAGAAGTCATTAATAACACCCTTCCTGCTAGTGGCTAGTTCTTACTATCAGTTGTTATCATTATCATTATGTATTCAAAATAATCAGTCATTAGCATTCACAGCTGACATCAGCTGCAAAAATGCAATACCAAGGACTTGATGACACCTAATTAACATGATGGTAGAGTCATGACTGTCCTTAGTCTCCATGGTAAAGGTGAGATGGATCTTCAGTGGATGTCTTCTCCACACACACCAAATTCTGGATCTTTCATAAGGCTAGTGAATTCCCACCCTTCAGCCTCAGCTCCGTTCTACTTCCTGCCTGATTCTTGGGGAATATTACTTTTCCAGGCTGTGGCAGGTGCCTTATCCTGTTGCTCATCTGCTACTGCTGCCTCTCCTAGAGCAAAAGAAATATTTCCGCAGTTCACTAGGTTGCATTTTTTCCATGAGCACTAACTGTCCATTGGTGTGTAGTTAATAGCTTGGGGGGACGCTGCCCTCAACCAGTGCTCATATTTTCAAGGTCTTTGCTGTTAACTGGTACTTAAACTATGCATCAGAACAAGAGTCACCTGGCATCAAGGTGAGTCCATGTCAACAATTTACCATAACAATTTGATATTCAGTCTCACAGGCCAAAACTAAAACTTCACATTGTTTGCATCAGGCACAATAAGTATAAGGCCCATGGCCAGCAATGGTAGTAACATTTCACTGGAATATTAGGTAAAAAAAAAAAGGTTCACACAATTATGCTATATTAATGTGCTCCTGTTTGAGTTCAAAAAAAAGCTACATTAAAATCTGCTTTATATGGCTCTATGTTTATAGGTGCAGGATGCATCTGCTTTAGCTACAGCTCTTTTATTAACAAGTATAACTGTAGCATCAGGGACTGAAAACTACTTAGGGCCAGGCAGTTTTGTTAAATTTATAGTTAGATGAGCTCCCTTAGGAAAAGGAGCAGCTTCCCCCTGTTTGCTAGCAGGGGTTCCCTTACTTATATTGATGACATCATCTCAGTGTTGACCAGATCAGCTTTGGAAAAAAGGTGATCTAATTTCATGTGCCTATAGAAAATTCTCCAAAAAATCAAGTTTTGATCCAAAACCCAACACTCCCCTCTAGGTTCTGCTAAACCTTTATTAAGCAGCTACAACTGCCTTCTGCCTCCCCTGTTGCATCCTATTAGGCAGAGGAGCCAGCAGAGTCATCTTTGTTCCCTTTACTTGGCTTAAAGGAGCATTCCTGACTCCTCTGCCATGATTCAGTGCCACAGCCAAGGTTCATACTGTACATACCCTTTTGTGACTGAGACTGTCAGTAGCTATCGAAGAAGAGAGTAATAAGCTGCTATTCTTGGATTTTGAGCTACATATAGTGCATGACAGTTATGTCACCTAATTGCCAAGTATTCACTGGTTGTATCTGAGCTTTTCTCAGCCTCATATATTTAAAACTCTGTGGAATGGCTTAACAGTGTGCAGCTGCTTAGGAAAAAATCCAAAACATCTATTTAGGGTTCTAAAAATAAGCGCTTAAATGTACCTAATTACAAAATACTAGAAACCCCACAGCACTGCAGCTATGTAACCCTGAAGGCAACAGAAATTCCTCTCTATAGGTTAATTTAAATTCCCTCATCTGATCAACCAGGCACAAGGTAGGTAGTAGAGACCAGGCGCTTGAACTCTTTCTTCTTGCTTACTTATAGACCCTTTCTCATACGATTTCTAGATTCAAACAAAATGTATTTCATACCCAAGTTTGAGAACATTTTTAGACACAGATTCAATTCCCTCATCACTGAATTACTGTATTTAATACTTAATTGTTCTTAGTTTTACAAAGACATAGAGATTTCCTGAGTTAAGGATTTGTCTTCAGGGGAAAATCTCCCCATGCTGACTTCTCAATAGACAAAAATTATCTTCTGAGACTTTTTAAGACCAAGGTTCAGGATCTGGAGTCCAGTTTCTCTGAATTCAATCACATCCTGCTCCTAGTGGTCTTGGTTTCCCTGGGAAGTTTACATATCAAGTGGGATAATTAATATCTTAAAAGCCTCTATTCATTTCCATCCAATGTATTAGGACCTCAATCACCTTTTTCCATCATTTTACCTGGCTAAGATGGTGGTTGGCATTAAAATACTAAATAAAGAATTATGGGGTACTTGTTTTACGAGCTATATCATTAAACAAGATACATGATCTCAGAGCTGTGAGAAGGAACATGCTGCAAACAGTCTTCCCATTAATCAAAGAATGGTATGTTGCATGTTTTCCTTTGCTGATCAATGGATAGTCCACAATTATTGCTTCCTATTAAGTGTTAATAGGGTTATATTACTATTTCATCTATATTCTCCATTAAATAACCTACCTTGGAAAAAAATTAGTGTTATTGTGTTAATCTTATGTGTATAAAAATTATCTTGATTTAGTGTTGGAGTTCAGGAGAGAAGTCAGAAGTTTAAGAGGAAGAATGATAATGCTCAGCAAAGGTAATAATTTTAATCTGGGATATAATCACAGTCTTTTTAGTATTCACAGAGATCTAGTGTCAAGTTTATTTCACACCAGATGAAAATAAATGGATTCAAGTTAGCTTCTCAGATGCCAATCTAATTAAATCCTTAATGTAGAAAAAATAAGTTATACATTTAACAGAGCATAGAAGTATTTATGCAGTAAATGTAACAGTTTTCAGGTGTAAAGCATCAATGATTAAAACACTCCATTGTTTGTTTACTCACTACAAAACAACTGAGCTCGGTTTTAAGCAAAGCAAAGGCAGACTTTCATTTTAAATTACCCTTGTGGGAGTTAAGTATCACTCAATAATGACAGTAGAGGGAAAATTCTACTAAAACAATCCAGCTCCAAATTAAACAATTCAATTATCCTTTACAATAGCTGGGGCAAGACAAAGTGCTAGTAGGTACTAAATGAGAAGGTGACTTTTTCCACTGGCTTTGTTGGTCATTTTCTGTTGCTCTTTGCTCTTTGTCACTGTTAAGGGAAACTGATAGAAAGTATTTGAGTTTAGGCAAAAGAAGAGTATCTAGGATTTCAGGTCATAAGCTGCCTCTCATGTCAAGTGGCATTGGATGATCTAGCCATTACTGCTTGTATTTGAGCTGGGCTATGCACACAGGCAACAAACCTGGGCTCCGAAGCCCTGCATTCATAGATAATTACCTTTATTGCCTGGTGGACCTGGTTTATTATTTTCTCCAGACCACTTCAGTTTGGCCGATAAATGAGTGTAGGCTCCCAACGTGACCACACCATGGCAGTTTTTCCTTTGAATACTTAGAGCATTCTCTGGTGCTCCAGTCTGGTTAAAACTACCTCAGCCTATTAGAGATGAATGGCTCTTGTAGGACACCTTCTGACTTTCATATAATACAGGATCAGTAAGAAAATAGATAGGAGGGCCATTCAAGCTCATTTTTATATTTACTACACATTATACTCTATTTTCATGCTGCAGTAGTAACGCTGTCAGGAACTGCTAAGAAAAGCAGTAGAATAAGTTTTGCTTTCTGGGGTTGATTTCTGGGGTTAAAAAATTGTAAAAAAATCTGTCAGTGTAAGTATGTGGTGGACAATGAAATCTTATATTTGTATCAGTTTCCTTTTTTCCTTGTATATTGCAAACAAAGAAGTGTAAATCCTCCTGCAGGGATTGTTTCCTTATATATTTTTGGTGTTACCATGTGATGATTCTACATTAAGCCATTCTACTTGCAGAAGAGACCCCTGTTTTATAGCTCCATTTTTTTTATAGTTTCTATTCATGGTATGAATATGTGTTTGTATTTCATGATTTTGAACCACTGTAGTTTGAAAAGAATAATCTTCATCTTAAACCCCTTCTGCTTGTCATATCTGATTCCACAGAAATCCTGCTTCTATTTTTTTTTTTTACCTTATGAGGTTTTTATTTATGTTGTTACCCCTGTACCTTACTCTTTCCCAGCCATTCCCATATTCCCTCAAAACCTCCTGGTTTAATTTGATTTGAACTTTCTTTCAGTCACTGTACAAAGACAATTTCTAAAGGCAGGAAAAGAATGTCCTAAAAAGCAAGTCCTATGGGAGATCTATTAAATGACAATCACCTGCTTAAAATAGCACAGACTTATTATGTTAAGTATTTCGGTAATTTATACTGCACTGTAATCTTTAAGCATGCAATCCAATTTCTTATTTCTCTTTTAAGCCATTCACAGGAATCCACTGACCGAATTATATTTCTGCTAACTTGCCATTCAGTTATAGGAGAGAAATGTTATTATCGTATTTGTGCAAACCATTTTCTTCCTTGCTTATGCAATATAACCTTCGATGCTTTAAATAAAAATATAATTATATACATATATGTATATATGTGTGACTTCTTGTGAAAAAGTAACAGACTGAGATTATATAGACAGGCTGTTACAAAGTAAAGTCAATAAAGTATGCCTATAGTCTGGCTTCATGATGGTACCCATAACATAATTAAAGAATTATGAAGGTGCCTGATTACTGACAGCAGCCTAGCCTTCTCTTCCTTCCTTTTTTTTTTTTTTTGTTCTCTCTGACTTACCCCAAGGCTGTACAATTACTGAGCTATTATTCCACTGCCAATCATTAGCTTGTTCTTATTAACAACTTTTTGCCTGTTACAATACTGTAGACGTCACAATGTTACACAATCCTGCATTTCTCCCTGCAGATTTCTTAGACTGAAATGGGTGTTGAAGTAATTTAGATTATGATGGTAATGAAATGGAAGGGGCGATTGTGGAGAGGTCAGTCTTAGTAAATCTTAACTAAATATCCAAATAGTGAGGAAACTTAGGCACAACTCATCCTGTATTTCTTTTCTTTCCTAATTATCCTTTTATTGAATGTTAATATTTTCATAATATAAAACCAGAAAACAACTTTATTAAATTTACTTACACACTTATGCATCTTTTTTTTGTGTGTGTGTTTATTAAGAAAACCTATGTGCTTCAATATATATGTCTGCTACCTCTGCCATGTTAAATTCCTCTTGTCTTGATTGAGGTATCATTCAATATCCTCACCAGTAGTCTGGTAGAGTAAGTGCAGGTTGTCCTTATTAATCATTCCCCAAATTTTATCCAACATGGGTAGCCAGTATGTTGCCAGATTAAATGAAAATTCAGCATAATTTTGAGAATTTGAACAAACAATTGCATGAAATTCAACACAAGCAAGTTCCAAGTGATTGGTCATTTGCATAAACTTGTTTCAAAGGCAGCTGGTTAGTTAATAATTCTTTATAAAAGCATGTAGAGGCTGTAGTGGATCATGACCTGAATATGCACCAAAATGTGTCCAAAGAAACCCTAACCAAACAAACCATAGCAAAAAAAAAAACCCACAACAACAACAAAAAAAAGAAAAAAAACCCCAGAGATTATCATAGGTATAGAGAAATTGGCATTTTCTATAAGATGCATTTCATATTTTTTCTCCTCTATTTATTGCCTGTAAGGCCCCAAGGCTGAAACATTAGGTGTGGAGAGAGGAGAGCAATGAGAATACTTGGTCTAGAATATTGGTCTATATGAGGTCTAGAAAGCATGACCTATGAGAAGAAATTGAAAAAATTGGAATTTTTTAGCCAGAAGACTGAGGTGGATTGAGATAGTCTTGGAAAATATAAAAGGCTGCTGTTGCAAAGAAAGGAATATTCTATTTATGAGCACAGGGGATAAAACAAATAACAGTTGGCTTCAGTCTCAAAAATGTATAAATTTCTATTTGGGAAAAAAGCATTTCATGGTAATACTAGTGAAGCTTCCTATGAAAATGAAGCATTGCATCACTTTCTTTTTTCTTGCGACCCGAGCTAAGATCTGTTAGAAAACTGAGGGAACATTGCCCCTGTCTGGGATATTTAAAATATTAGGTGACCCTCTGAAGTTCATTCCAGCATTATGAATACATTATTATTAGATTATTATTTTTCTTTTTATGCTTCTTAGGTTATTTCTGTTTTTATAGCAGATATAACATACAGACATATATTTTGGTAGAGTAGCAGAACATTCCAAAAGCACTGCTGTGGAATGGGTTAATGACAGCAGTATTTAGTTATTTTCTGACAGACCAATATGTGTGAGCTTTATTTTGTGTCACACCCCTTAAAAATCAAAACCATCAAGTTGCATTCAGAAGACTGGATAGTTCACAACTTGATGCACAGCACTTGAACATTTAAAATTTTAAACAAATCACAATTTACAGGAAAGAAGCATCAAGTCACTCCTTCCCTATATTATGAATTCGCAAGCTTTTTTTAAATTGCTGTAAGCTCCCAAAGCCTTTGAGCCAGACTTACATAATTCCAGTTAAGTCCCTCCTGTGTTGCATATGTCAAAATCCATTGAACTACTGACTGCAGCTCTCTTGATATACTGAGCTGTTTATTTCTGGGAATTTTATGCATTTGACCAGTTTTGAATTTTAAATGAAATGCCTATGGCTTAACACAGGAGAAAACAATAAAGTAAATGGTGCTGTTTCTCATACTGCTTACATCAGTTCGTGTTTGAATTAACTTCACAAATGTCAGTGGAATTTCTTCTTGATTACACTAATGAAACCAGCTCAGAATCAGGAATGCTTTTTACAACAAAATAAGTCTATGTTTATTTTTAAAAAAAACCTTCATCTCCAAATGTTTTAAATACGTAGTTAAACACCAAGTTAATAGCAAACAGCATTGTTCTCCCGAGTTGTGGTTCAATTTTCTCACTCTGATTAGCTAGCAATTTGTACAATTACACCTAAATGGATGCAATGCTGATTTCACTGCTTATTTTATTATAGCACTAAAGCAGGTACAGACCTATCTGCAATACTTGTTTACAGTATCACTCATAAACAATTTTTTACGTACTCCATTAAAATTTCCCAGCTTGATTAGCTACCAATCTGCACTAAAACACTCAAGTTAAAATGAAAAGCTAATTGCTCTGAGTTGCTCAGATCATTTACACGCAACAGGATTTATTGGTGCTAATGAAGCTTCTATACCTCAGCCTTTTTCTGCCTTTCTACTTAATAATAAAATACATAAAAAATGGCAAGATAAGAAAATTCTTTCAGACCTGTAGGGTAACCAATCAGTTTGATGATACCCTTCATGAAAAAGCCTCTGAAATCAGTGGAATTTTAGAAACTCTAACTAAAAATTATATTTCAGGACTAATTATTTAAAGAAAAATATGTTCTTAAGAAAAAATGTCCTCTCTCAATTCCAGCTTATTAGGTAGCTCATCCTAGCAAAATTAATTTAATTTTGATGCAGATCAGACTTTTTTTTGTTTTGTTTTGTTTATACACGAGGGCAAGGAAATTTGGGAATTCTAAGACAAGAGCTCAGAATGCAATTTCTAAATAATATAGTTACTGCAGTTTGAAATATTGCCTGATAATAGTTTGTTTGCTACAGCACAGATTTGTTTTCACTGCATTATGGTTCTTTCTTTTCTCTGCCTTTTCTGACATGCAATATTCTGCAGTGTGCAACATATTTCTCCTGCTGCACTCTTTCATATTGGTGCAAGAGAGAGGAACATCAGCGTGTCACCAACAACAGCATGGTTCATGAATTGAAAAGGCGAGGCTTCGAGCCTAGAAAGGCAGAGGCTGGAGAAATCAAGTCTTTGGTCACTGAGAAACTGTGCTAAAACCTTGTAATTATCATTCTTGCAATACTCCAATCTATTTGTGACTCCACAGCCTAAACCCTACAAAAATCAAATTAGTTTCCTAAACATTACAGCTTGCCAGATTCATAGTCTTGATGTAATGAGAGAGAAGAACAAGAACCAAGTCCAAAAATATGAAAGGACTGGTTTACCTCTGAAATGCTCTGCAAGAAAAGAGGACGCCACCATTTACAGGGTACAATACTTGCCTGAAAAGTGTGAGACCTGAAATCCATAATTTTCCTGGGCCAGTGAAGTTAGATGCCATTAACTGCTTAAAAACTGCCTCAGCTCTTAGTTTTAGCTATGTTCTATTTTTTTTCTGCAGGAGATAGAATGATATAGATCAAAGTTTCTAATAATAGGCCCAGTAAAAACATGAAGGAAATTGACTTTTGTGCTGAAACTGGCTGGAATTGAGTTAATTTTCCTCATGGGAGCCTTTATGGTGCTATGGTTTGAATCTCTAGTCGCAAGATGTTAATGCACCAGTACTTTGGCTACTGCTAACCAGCTGCACAGCATCAAGGCTGTTTTTGCTTCTCACAGTGCCCCCACCCCTCCAATAAAACCCGTTGAGGTTTTTTTCTTCCTTTCTCTCACTGCTTCCTGAGCTAGTGGACCAGGGAAGGGGAACTTTTGCTCTTCTGATTCCATTCTTTCCATTCTTCTGAGGCAGAGGTGTATGGTCTGCTCTGGGGAGCTGCTAACTGGGATCAACACATTTCAGCTTTGTAGACAACTCAGGAAGGCTGAGCTTAAATCACTTCTACACAGTGATATGAAAAAGGTAAATTCCTTAAGAATCATACAGATTCCTGATGGTGTTTTAAGTCCAAGAAAAAAGAAAACGGGAGAGTTAAGCAAAAAACTTAAGAGCTTTAGTCTATTGGCTCTTTAAGGCTGGCTCTTTAAAACACTTGCACTGGGCAAACAAAAGTTGTTCTTCAAATAGAGGGGCCAGAGTTTTTTTCACTGATTTATTCATAAGTAGAATATGTCACTAACATGTCAAAGCCATTGTCAAAAAACAAATAAAAATTCACAAGTGAACTTTGTCAGAATTAGAGTACAGAAGTTATCTTCTTAAGATTTTCAGGATATTTCTTAGAAAATGAGATGGAATGCATGTATCAGAAAATAAGCATTCTTTGATAAGTAGGTGATAACAAATGTTCAGTAAGAGTTCATTGAATTCAGTAATGTTACTTTTACGTTGGCAGGAATAATTTTATCAGTAACCAAATACATGTTAAAATAAGTGAACCCTAGAAAAAAATTCACATATGAAACCACTGTCAGTTTACAGTTTATTTTGAATTCAGAAATATCTTACTCCACTCACACAGATGAAATGTCAGTGGCTTCCCAAAGTGTTAAAGCTTTTCAAAAGAAATATTGTGATGACATTAGAAATTAATGTGATAAGCAAGCAGTTTCAGTAAATATCAACTTGTTAAAATGTCAACAGCTAGGCAAGAAAGACAAACTACATGTTCTAATATGAATTTGTACCCAGAAGGAAGCTTTACTGTGTAAAAATTTTACAGAATAAATATTTTGAAGCAAATTATAATAAATTCTATCTGGAGCTTTTTTTTCTGTTGGGTTTCTTTACCTATGTCAAAAGATGGTTACCTTTTAAAACTTCATAATCAAATTAAATAATGACAAGTAAGTAAAAACTAGTTACAGAAGCTGTGATAAAGAACAAATTTGGATGAAATGGGCTGTTGCCTTTAGTACAGAGGATATAAAACGAGATACTCTAATTGTCCCTTCAACCTCAAAAACCTCATGATTTTATAAATCTCAAAGAAAGTGTAAAAGGACCTTAAAGATCCCACATGTGATGTAGTTGAGGTTGTTTCAAGAAGCGCACATGCATGAATCAGTTCCTACTGATATTCTCTCAAGGACTTCATTACAGACAGTGCAAAGCATCAAACTCAATCTGCCACTTTTATGAAAAGTTGAGTCAGATGTAAGCATAATGCAATAATATTAAGACTCTAAAAGTCAATAAGAAAAGCTAAAGAAATAGAGAACTTGACTCTTTGTCGCAATACCTGATGTAGTCATATAGTGATTTCAACTCCTTCAACTCTGAGACTTGTTCACCAAATATTGAATTAAGAATTGGAAAATAAATGCATGAAACATCCCCCTTTGTATTTCCGTATCTGGGATTTTTTTTCATGTATTAAAAAAATATAATGAGAATAATCAATAACATCAAATAATTTTTAATTTTTCTTTTCCATATAGCAAGTGATTCTTTGAAAACATGTCTATATCAATAGAATAAAGGTTTACCAGGGAATATTAGCAAAAGTCATGTGTATCAAAAGCAAGCTCTGTCAAATGGCACACATGCAAAAGCAGAGTTTTATCTTCATTGTGGTATATTCCACTAACTAAGTCAAAATTTGTAAATGAGAAGGAAACAATAACACTTTTTCTATTAATAACTCAAATAGTGTAAAAAACCATATGCATGCTTTTGGGCTATTTCAGAACCCCAAGACAGAGCAGTTTTGTTCTAGAATGTTCAGGGCCTTTGTTTCAAGATCCTATTTATTCTTCAAACAGAACAAATCCAGAAGGAATACAAATCAATGCAATTTTCTTATAAAAAAACCCAAACAGCTGTAGTCTCTGCAAGGCCTTTCCACTTGTTTGTTTTTCGATATGCCCTCTCAGAATAATGCCTCTTACTTTAATAGTTTATAACATATTCTGAGACAGGCAGTGCTTAATCTTCTTTTGACTATTTCACCCTGCCTGAGAGGGTGTCCACACTGCAAACAAATGAAAATATGTGGGTTTAATTTTCAATGTCTTTTCTGCATTGCATACTGTAAGCTGAATAAGGAAGAACTATTATTTCAAGCTTATAGCATCCTCAAGTATTAATGAAAGAATCCAAATATGGAAAAGATATTTTAAATTATCTCTAGCCCTCAACCCCAGAAGATCACTCCTTAGTGAACATTTTCTCATTGTTTGTCCATTTTAATTCAAACAGTTTAAAACAAAATTGATTTTCAATAGAATAGAGATACTATAAAAAATGTAGAGTCATCATCCTTTCTTAATATACACTACCGTGTGGTAAAATATATATCCATATATTTTGGCGGCAGTTGCCTACAAAAATGTGGTGATTAGGAAAGTTTCGAAATGAAAGGAATAATGTAGAAAAGCATATCCATGTGCAGAGCATTCTGATACCACTAAGAAACCCCTTTGATCAAATGGCCCTTATGCTATTTGATTCTCTTGCCCTTATTTGAATTTAAATTATAACTTTTCCCAAATCTACAAAGAATTTCTGTGGTTTTCTCTCAGAACCTGTCCACCATTTACTTAGCAGAAAATCAGATTAAACTTTCTATGTATTTGCACCTAGACACTGATGCGTCTAGGTCATACTCTGATTGAGGTATATCTTTTTGGGAAATGGTATGCCAATTCGTAAAATTATAGTGCTCTTGAAAACTTTGTTTAGTAATAGGTCACTGAAAACCAGCATGAACTGCAATGTGTGTGTTAATAAGATATCAGGGACTTCTTGGCATGATTCAATGCACCATGGACATCGAAAATAGGTTGCCTGGTGATGGTTATCTGATAATAGATATCATTGAATATGATTGGTGTTGGGATATTAACAATTTCTGTGGAAATGAACACTTATGAAAGATCTTGTCAAATTCACAAAATTGCAGATTCCCAGAATCACAGAACTGGTAAGTCTGAAAGGGACTGTGTGATCCAACTTCCCTGGTCAAGCAAGGTCATCCTAGAACACACAGCTCAGGATTGTGTCCAGATGGTTCTGGAATATCTCCAGAGAGGGAGACTCCATCGCCTCTCTGGGCAGTCTCTGTGGCAGTGCTCGGTCACCTGCACAGTAAAGAAATTCTTCAAATTCAGATGCACCTTCCTGTGCATCAGTTTCTTCCCATTGTATCTTCTCCTATTGTTTGGCACCACCAAGAAGAGCCTGGATACATCCTCCTGCACCCTCTCTCCAAATACTTATTGACAGTCATGTGGTCCCCTTTCAGTCATCTCATCTCACGGCTGAACAGGCCCAGGTTCAGAGATGCTCCAATCCCTTAAATATTTTTGTTGCCCTCCCCTGGACCTGCTCCAGGAGCTCCATGTCCCTTTGTACTGAGGAGCCCAGAAATGGACACAGAACTCCTGATGTGGCTTCATTGGGGAGAGCTTGTTGTCCACTAGAACCCCCAGGTCCTTCTCCTCAGAGTACCAGCCTGTGCTGGAGCATGGTGTTATTCCTCCTCATGTGCAGGACCCTGCATATGCCTCTGTTGAATTTCAGACAGTTCTCTGCCAATCTCTCCAGCCTGTCACAGTCCTTTTGAAGGACCACACAACCCTTTTGGAAATCAGCCACTCCTCCCAGTTTTGTGTCATCAGTGAACCTGCTGAGGAGGTCTCTGTTCTGTCATCCAAACCACTGAGAAATAATTCATACTATACTGGGCACAGTACTGAATCTTGGGAGTTACTATTAGCAACAGGCCTCCAACTAGATCCTGATAAATTCCAGTGATTATGACCTCTGGGAACTTACATTCAGCCTTTTCTCAATCCACCTCATAGTCCACGCTTCCTGAGTTTGCCTATGAGGGTGTTGTGAGAGAAAGCATCAAAAGTCATGCTGAACATGAGGCAGACAATGTCCACTGCTCTCCCCCAATCATCCAGCACTTGTTTCATCACAGAAGACAACCAGGTTGGTGAAACAGGATTTCCCTTTAGTGAATCCATGCTGACTACTCCTGATCATCTTTTTGTCAACCATGTGAATATAGAAGACCTTCAGAATAAGGCATTCCATCACCTTTCCAAGGATTGAGGTGTCCAGGTGTTTTCTAACCCATTCCTCCTTGTCCATGGAAAAATCTTCCTTCCAACTTTCCTTTACCCTGATCTTGAGGGTTAGTTTTGTCAGTGAAGATCAATGCAAAGAAGTCCTTCACAGACTCTGCCTTCTCTGTGTTCTCTGTTACCACTCTCCCCTCCATTTAGTGACAGGTCCACATTATTCTCTGTTTTCCTTTTGTTATTGATGTTTCTGAAAAGCCTTCTTATTCTCCTTTAACTTCTTGGCAAGATATAACTCCAGATGGGCTTTGTCCTTGTCTCATTTCCACTTACTCTGACAAACTCTCTATATTCATTCCAAAGTGGCCTAACACTGCTTCCATCTCCTCTGTATTACCTTTAGTAATGACTTTAGTAATGACAGGAGCTCTTTATTCATCCACACAGTTCTCTGACCCCCTATTTCTTGTTTACCAGGACAGATAATTCTTAAGCCTGGAGAAACTGATCCTTGAATACCAACCAAAATAGTGAACCCTTCCTCTCTTCAGGAGCTGTTCCTGTGGGATTCTTCTGAGAAGATACTTGAAGAGACCAAAGTTAGCTCTCCTGAAGTTCTTGGCTGTAGTTTTACTTGCTGCCCTACATCCTCTTCACCCAGCAATGCCCTCTGCAATCTCATTGTCGCTGCAGCCAGATTTGCCTCCAACATTCACATCTCCAACAAGGCCTTTCCTGTTTGCTCGTAAGAGGTCAAGCAGCAGGCTATTCCTTGTGAGATCCTCCATTTCATCAGAAATTTGTCATCAGTGCTTTCCAGGAACCTCCTGGACTGTGCTTCCCTGTGAAGCTTCACCAGAAGATGTCAGGGTAGCTAAAGTCCCCCACAAGAACCAGGGCTTGTCACTGTGAGGCTGCTTCAAGCTGCCTGTGAAAAGCCTCATTCACTTCCTCCCCCTGATCAGGCAGCCTTTAGTAAACGTCCAAAACAATGTCACCCTTACTGGTCTTCCCTTCCATCCTAAACCCCAAGCTCTCAGCTTGCTCCTCATTCACCCTAAGACAGAGCTCTACACATTCCAAGTGTAGCCTCGCGTAGAGATCAATTCCATCACCATTTGTTGACAGCCAGTCACTTAACTCACTGGTAACAAAGTATCTGAAGAGGTAAAAAGACTCAGAAGAAATATGCAAATGTTATTATTGCACACTTAATTGGGAAAAAGAAAAGGTTTCAGGGGTAATGAATATTATGGTACAGAAACAGGGCAGTTATTCACAGAAACATAACAAATGTATTTTTTGATCTGTTTCATTGATTGAAGGAGACAGAAAAAGGGTTTGAAGGCTTCAGTTGTTTAAAAATAATTGCTTTTATTCATACTTTAAAATATTGAAATTCTAAATGATGTTGAAAAATAATGATCCAAAAAGAGATAAAATGCACACTGGGAAATAATTCTTAAAAATATTGTTGACTGTTTTTTGCCAAGAAAATCAGTCAAGCCAACACAGTCAGGAGAGTAGCAGAAGCTACAAGAATTATACGTATGTGATAATAATATTTTTTTCACTCATTAAGACATGAAATCTAAGCTTTACATCCTCTGGGGCAAGCAGGACCTTGTTTGACCTGATTGTAGATTCAACACCACTTTTCTGAAATAATTGAAAACACTGGCATTATTTTCTTTTAAAAAGAAGAGAGCAGAAGGTTAGGAGTGGTCTTGTATTTTAATAAATCTACTGTGCAATGGATTGATACAACTGTAGAAACCAAGCCATTTCTTTTGCAATTCAATTCACTGTATAGTATTAATTTCATATTTATAGTTTGCTGATTATAATTCATATTTGCAGTCCACTAGTCTATAGGTTTCATATTAGTAGGAAAGAATTGCATACAAAAGCTGTTTGAACATTGGACAACTGAAAATCTGGCAAGGGAGTAGACTCATTAAGGATTTTACAAAATTATGATTGTGTTATCCAAATGGTATTCTCAAAACCACCAGCAGCAATTGACAGGACTGGCTTGCTGAGACTTTTAATGGTAGCATTGCTAGTTTCCAAGTTCCTATTGACACCTATATGTCAAATTTTTTTTGACATTTTTTGAAAAAAAAGTTCTAGTCAACATTATACAATAAATAGGTAAACTAAGCATTCCATGAGTAAATCACAGGTAGATTAACTGATGGTATTCCATTGATTTTTTTCTTACTTTTTAAATTAGCATTTTTATTATTTTTTATAGAACTAGAAAAAATTACTATATTTTCCTGGTTTACAGCATTTCTGATGAGCAGCTTTCACAACACTACAATATGTAGAAACATTAATTCAGAATTAAAATTTTTTTGTACTCCTGTTAATTATTAACAGAATAAAATCAATATACCTGGGCATTCTATAACGAGAGATGCAAACCAGGTTTTGGAAGAAGAGTTTGATGGCAATTTACTATACCAAGATCTCAAATTCCCATGAATTTTCTACCTTCTTAATACTATTTCTCTCTCTCTCTCTCTCTCTCTCTTCAAAGGGATTATGAATGAGATTTCTCTCCTCTAACAACATATATTTATACTGTAAAGTCATATTTTAAAATTAGCCATGTTAGAATCTATTCCCAGTTAGTAAACAAACAAACAAACAATAGCAACAACAACAAAAATTTGTGGCAAAATAGATTAATCTCTTCTTTTGAATAACATGAATTTTCTCTTGATTTTTATTCTGATGGCTCTCTCCACTGACGTAATAGGAGTTTTGTGTGATGAGGTCATACGTGGAAATGTCTGATTTTGGTCAGAATAGTATTTCTTCCCTTGAAGCAAACACATTTAGATATGTAGTTTCTACATATCTAGTTCCAATAGTGCTTTCAGGAATCAGTTAAAAATATGCGACCATCTTTCCTCTCCAGATGCAACAGGTCATTCTCTCTGATCCCAGTAGGGGCTCCTGGCTGCAACTTTCCACAGTAGTGTGCTGCTGATCTCTGCCTGGCAGATATAGGACCTCAAAAGCAGGTCACATACTCTCTGAATACAAAATATGGAACACAAGTAGATGGCAGAGTAAAGAAAATGGTTATCTTATTCATATTTTTAAAAATGTTTGAGAACAGGAAATAAGTAAGTAGATTATCTTTGCTTCAAAAAATAGTTCAGTGATCGATTTTGATCTATTTTGTTTTGACTATTATGGGGTTTCTTCCTCGATAGCAAATTTTCTAGAAGTTCTGAGGAATTTTTAATAAGAATAATAAATTATGTATGATAATTTCAATAATTGCAATGTGACAGAATCACAGAGCAGTTTGTGTCAGAAGTGACTTTCAAAGGCCACCTAGTCCAACCTCTCAGTCATGGATATTTTGCACTAGACCAGATTGTTCAATGCCCCATCCAGCCTGGTTATAAACTGTAGCGGTGGTTCAAGCTCAGAGAATGACATATCCCCTGAAGAATTTCTGGGGGCCTAGAAAGTGAGGCCCCTCTGAAGGTAGAGTTAAGTTTAGCCTTGGAAAGGGAGTTGAACTCCCCCCACCTACCCCTCAGTTAACAATAGTATCTTGTGTCTCACTCTTTCCTCCCTTACTCCTTCCTGACTGCATCCTGACCTTCGACCCTGCTCCGTGTCCTCCCCTGTACCGTTATAAGTTGTAACCCTCAGAATAAAAGTCTGAATGTTGGGCTATTCCAGGTCTTTTGCCCCTGAGCCCAAGCAGAGCGGACCCTCGTGTCTTGTGTCTGATTTGGGGCTCCGAGCAAAGGAACACTCTCTCTCTCAGCAGCTCTCCGGTTTTTAGGACAGCGGCCACCATCCCAGGGAAGCCCGGCTCGTGGCGAGGGGAAAAGAAGTCCCTAGCTGAAGCTGATTTAACGAAGAGGAAGCTCTCAGAACAAGCCGCCGAGCCGCCGGCCGTCCCTGTGGTCAGCTGTCCGGCCCTCGCCACCGGCCACAATAAACACTTGCAGGGATGGGGCATCCACAACTTCTCTGGGCAACCTATTCCAGTGCCTCACCTTGTCATAAAAATTTTCTTCCTATCTAAATATTTATAAATATATCGTCCTTCAGTTTAAAACCATTGTCACATTGTCACTACAGTTCTCGGTAAAACACATTTCTCATTCTTTCTTATGATTGTTCAATATGTATTTAAAGATCACAGTAAGGTCTCCCCATGACTTTCTTCTATGGAGGCTGAACAACCCCAGCTATGAGGCTTTCCGCACAGGAGATGTATTCCAATCTTCTGGCAATTCTTGTGGCCCTTCTCTAGATCCACTCTTGCAAGTCTATGTCATTCTTGTACTGAGGACTCCTCAGCTGAGTGCAGAGGAAGAGTCAACTCCCTGAATCTGCTGGTCTGACTTCCTTTGAGGCAGCCCAGGATACAGGTTGGCTTTCTGGGCTGCATCTCACATTGGCCAGATTTTCATCCACCAGGGTCCCCAAGTCCTCAGTGGGGATGCTCTCAACCCTTTCAGCACTCAGTTTGTATTGATAATGGGGGCTGCTCCAGGTCAGAGGCAGAACCTTGCATTTGGCAATGTCAAAATTCATGAAGCTTACATGGACCCACTCCTCAGCCCTGTAAGAGGTCCCTCATCAGTCCTCAAATTACAAGACACCATGAGAAAAATATTTCATTTTAAAAATATTGTCTAAAAACATGAGAGTTAATGATAATAACAACTTTTAAATATTTTTAATTGTTCTCTGATATTATCTTCATGTTTTTTCTTATTTTTTCTCAATCCAGGAGGCCTAGAAATTATTTCTTATTTCTTTTTATATAAAGCTCAGCTTTTAAATAATTTGCATTTCTAGAATAGCTGCAGCTATCAGCAAAAAAGAAGTTTAACAATATGAGAGATTATTTGCAGCAGCAGCATCAAGTTAGACAGACTGGAGAATAAGCAATGCAAACTACTTTGTTAAATTGCTCTATGATCCAATAATGACTGATGCTTTGGAGAACGAAAAAATTAGACAGAAGAATCATTGAGAAACTGCCTAAGGTTTCAATTTCCCACTCACTTGCATGCCCAACTAAGTCTGTTCACTCAGGTAGTTTAAATGAAGTTAATGGAACTGTTAGTGGAAGATATAGCTGTCTGCAAGACTGGGGCCAAAGAGGGCAATTCTATTTTCTCTAATAGACAAGGGGAGAACAATTTTATAACACAAGCAGGAACCTGTTAAGAAAATAAGTGGGGCAGACTAATCTTCAGTTGCCACCAATTAACATATTATAAAGCATGTTGCAAGAAAGGGTTTATTTCCCTCTTTGCTTTTTGCAAATATTCTTCAGTTATAGTTTAAGTTTTTTAAAGGCCAAGCTCAGACTTTTCAGTCATGATAATTGTTCCAGAAAGGCATAAAGAGATTCAGGCCAAAGAGTGTACAGTGCTATAAACTAGAGAATGAAACAAGGAAAAAAATGTACAAATAAATGAGCTGATATACAATTTCCACAGCCTGCACTTAATAGATTAAAAACAGTAAGGGACTGTCTGATTGGAAAAAAAAATATTTCTATTGGAATAAGTATTTATTAATAATATTCAGAATTTCAGAACTGATGCTATAAACAGTTTGTTGCAGAATAAGCTGTAAGAATATAAGCTTCATTAATAGGAAATATCTTTTTCCCAGAAAATTTATGAAGTAAAACCTTAGAAGAGCATTTATAAATAGTTTCCTCAGTGGTCAGTAAAGTTCAGTTGATTTTACCAATATCTCCTGGTTTCACTTTCAGAGAGAAAACTCTAGGCACCTCATTTAACTCATTCGTTATGAATGATGAACATCAAAACTTAAGTCTTGGAGGTAGAAAGCCATGCTATGAGTATGTAGTGCCATCTTTTACCAAATTTGCTTCCTAGGAGGACTTCTGTAGCACAGCAGTGCTGATCTCCAACAAAACTTGAATTTTTGCTGAGGGGGAGTAAAACATTTATCTAAATTAAAAACCATAGAAAGGATGGGTTCTTTAGGAATACTTTCGTATGTCCTGGTGAAAGTACATTCTACTGTGGCAGGAGTGCCAAAGTGCCTGGGAAGTCCATGGGCCTGCTCCTACTGGGTCTGAAGCCTGGAAAACTGAAAAGCTGTGTCTGCTTAACAGGGAGATAAAGTCGTGCAGTGTACATAACTTCGCCAGTGCTGGGATACAGCATGAGGACATAATTGTGCCTTAAGTGGTGCGCACTTTAGTGCTGTGGGTGTGCTTTGCAGGAGCTCAGGAGTGCTTCTCATTGAAGGTTACTCACCAAGCATGCACAGGTGCTCAGGATGAGCACCCTCCAAGTGTTACTCCCTGACATTGTTTGTGGTGGTGTGACGGTGACAGTGATTCTGTACTCACCCAGAAAACTTATAATGTGTCAACAGACCCAGAAGTATTTTTGAAATAGTTCCTGTAGGACAGATGGGCACTACCCTTAGATCCAAATTCAAAAAAGTCCAGAAGATGCACCACTGGGAAATCTGGATTTCTGAGATTTTTGGAGAGTAAAGCTCCCGTAAAGCTATAAAATCATTTGAGAAAATCTTGACTCACACTTTTTTTTTTTTTTCTGTGAATCCCAGGAAGCAGTATCTTGGGCTTTGACTCACTTAAACTCTCTCTAATGCTCCCTGACTTCCAGGGTCTCTCTTGGCCTTTCCAGCTGTTCACTGATTATTCTCAATGCTTGACTGCTTCTCTCAACTACTCACCCTCATCCTTTGTGACAGACCCTCAGTCTTTGACGCTGTGATTTTCTGCCATGTCTTTTTTCACCTTTGTGCCTTTCTCACCACGCATAGTCTCAAGAACTAAACTTCTCTCTCAGATTCTATCAGCAGGGATTTAAGATTTGGCTTCAAAGAAAATTATGTTCAGATGAAGCTGATGCATCACTTAAGCTCTTAACACAGACTTTAACATCAACATGTGTAAAATTATTATCCTCCACACCACCAGATGATGCTTTAGTAAGCACTGAAATGCCCAAGTTTAATAGGCAAGGTAAGTAAGGCAGGAGAAATTATACGCTTTTGTTTCAAAGTTCCATACAGCAGTGACAGGTTAATCTTTAATGCATTGTCCAAAAAATGTCAAAATCTTACAGAAGATATATCTTCTACTGGTTGCATAATTCTTTTGTTTCATTCATTCAAAAGCTTCTGGAAGCCAGGAAAGGAATCAATACCTCCCTTTCTTTATCCATTCTTTCCAAATCATCTACATTGTCATGAACAGGCTGTTTCCTCTGCTGCAGCCTTCAAATATTGATAAGTGAAGTCTGCCCAACAAAATAGTTATTACTGTGGAACCAGACTGGGCCTAAGGTTACCTTAAAAATACCATAGGGGATTTGGTTTTTTTCTTCAAGAAAAGATAAGTAATTGTAGCATTGTTTACCGTGCAAAGTGCCATGTCAAATCAATGTCAAAGGGAATTTTAGGGCTGCTACAGGAAAGAAGGATTGCTTTCACTTGTGTATCCATATAGCTGCTAGCTACAAGCTGGGTTTATTTCCCTTGTAAGTAAATTCTGTATCTGTGCATGAAATTTTTTCATAAACGACACAGAAAGGGTTGGGGTTTTTTTTTTTGTCTCAACCTACTTTAACTCTTGGGAAAATGAATAACTTCTCTAAACATCCAGTTGCCTGTGTCCTGACAAACTACTCTTGTATCTGTTAAACTTCAAACTTTTTTTCTTCTGCTCTAGATGATGGCTACTGCTTTTGCTTGTGAGATGAAATAAAGCCCTCCACAGTATTCAATTTTTATTTTTTCCCCACTTGGGAGATATTTGTATTACCATATTACACATGTAATTTGTAGTGTACACAGGAACGTAAAATATGAAAGTGTCTCCCTTTCAGCCAGTTTTTTACAAATAACCATTCCTTCTTAAAATGCAACACTATTGAGAGGCATTTTTAGGTTTGGAACCTGACAATATAGGGCAGTGAATTTCATCCATGCATCCAAAAATTCCTGATGCTGCCATGGGAATTGTTAATGTACCATGTTATCCAATGTCAGCAATAGTTAAGAAAGAACCATACAGAGTAAAAATTTAATTTAAAATCTTTGGTCTCTAGAGATTTGGGCTCTGCCAGACATCTTGGGAAAATAAGCTATCCCTGGGCATGTTTAGCAGGCAACAGGTTCTCCTCATCCTGACACCTTGGACATTCTGTAATACACAAGCCATTATCATCAGAGATTTACTCTTCCAAGCAAGGCAAATGGATTTTTTTTCTCACTTATAGTTTGCTTGATTATTTTTTAAGCTTCATTTATCCACTGATACATAACTAGACTTCAATTATAAAGCATGTCAATTAGATTGCAGTTCCTTTTTTAATAGGGTTTGTAATATTTCAGGGTTTTTCTGGTTGGAAGCTGCCCTTACTTTAGCCCAGAGGCTCCTCTGTGTAGTAGATCTTGCTCTTTAAAGAGGTCAGGAATAGTTATAAACTTATGTATTCTTAATAATTTTAGCTTACAAGATTACACAAGGAGCAAAAATTAAACCAAGTAGGTTTTCCCAGGTACTTCAATAAAAAAGGATAATTAGCATAATGATAGAGAAACATAGTATTTCTAAAATGGAATGTTCTGTAATTGCTAAGAGTGGATAAGATGCTAAGTGCAAAAACATAGTAGAATTTCTGATTCATAATTTTTTTTTCATTTTATCTCACTGCCTTGGGTCCTATAAAACATCATCACTTGTTCAAATTGGCCATTTTAACATAGTTACATATTGGAAGAACCCTTGGCAAAGTAAATAGCAGCAATGGCTAAGTCCTCAGGAAGGTCCACAACACTGATGAAGATAAGATTTTTTTTCTGTGCTCCAATTTCTCTCTTTACTGCATGTAGAAGTAAAGAGAGATTTAGTCTTCAGATTCACCCTTTCTTTTCTCAGCTTCTCCCCAACATTTGTTTTAGAAGATTATCTTGAATGAGCTACCCTCAAAAAGCATTCTTGTTTTTTCTGTCTTATATCAACTTGCATCTGTCAACAAACTTTAGCATAGTTCTAGGCCTCAATACCTTTTCTAATCCACACACTTGAAATTTCTCCTCTGTTCTCCTATCCTGTCCCTATCTAAAGAGATATTTCCACTGATAATTTGATTCTGTCTTCTTGTGTGCACTGAAAATAATTTATTTTGGTCAGGTTTTCTGCTGTGATATTCTTCCTCATTTATTTGGCTATATTGTAAACTTTGAATCTAATTATAAAACAATATTTATCTGAGCATTCCCCTGTCTATTTTACATCAATGTTTATACAAAGATTCCACTCATTCTTTAAAATATCCAAATGTAGCAGGGTAAAAAAAAAGAAAGAAAAGCTGAAACCAAAGAGAAGTCCAGTTTATGACCTTTACATGAGTTATAAATAAGCATTAAGTGTCTTTGATATGATTTTTTTTTCATTTAAATGTCACAGTATGATCTGAATGGAGAAGCAAGCAAGGTATAAACAGAGGAAAGTGGTATATTCTTAATTCCAGTAGCTAAGGGAAAGTAAAACAAAATATATTTCAGTTTCCTCAGATTTCTGTGAACTGTTACTCCATGATGATTTGCTCAAGTCTGTGGATGTAGAAATATATTCTGTCTACACTCAGTATTCTATCTTCCATCACAGGGTTTGTGTCCAGCCTTGATAAGAAATTAAACATGAGAATGTAATCAAAGTTGAACACGGAGAAGACAAATCTTCAGTCCCCAGTTTCACACACCTCTTTTACCATGAGCTCATGTCATCAGACATTGCCCGTGCTTCCTCTCTGCATTACAATAGGCTACAGATGACTCCACAGAGGTGAAGACCCCATGGACTATGGGGAACTCTTTACAGAAATCCAGTATAACATAGTTCTTTGTTTCCTTCCAAAAATAATAGAGAAAAAAAAGAGAGAGTTCTTCAGTAAGAGTTAAATACATATACTAAATAACTTCAATATGAAGAAGCACTACCATTAACTCTAATTTGTAAAAGCTGTATATATGATAAAGATTGTGATGTCAGCACAGTAACTTAGTGGTACCAATACAGCTTACACTCATAAGAAAGTTCAGTTCCTCAGATAAAAGAATTTACTGGGGAGTTTACAGTACCTGAAAACAGATATGCACTCACCCACAGAGCACAAACATGCATGCACATGCATATGCCCATTCCTTTCACTTACCTGTCTATTCCTGTTTTGTGAAGAAACACATTTTGTCATGGAAGGAAGAAACCAGCATGTTTACAGCTGGATGTGAGTCTTAAGTGACTTATCATAAATGACAGCAGTATGTTAAAAGAACACTATTGTGAGCCTGAGAACAAATTTAGGTTTAGCTTTAGGGGAGTGTAAAGGAAAGAGGGAGGCTGCAGCTCAGTGGCCTGCCAAATACAAGACACATGTACAACTAGGAAAAAAGATCCAAACATGGTTGACCTACTTATATCTGATCTGCTTTAATACTCTCTTATATCCAGTTGGTGAAAGCATTAGATGTTTCCAGAGCCCTGAGTGCTTTCCCTACAGCCCCCAGGGTTCAGCTGCTTGGACTAAGGGAAAACTTTGATGGTGCTTCTCTTTGGCTGTAAGAAACCCCAGCAGTGACTCTACAGCTGAGAGAAGTTTTTAAGCTCAGGCTCTCACCCTCGATACTTCTCTGGTATCCCAGTCCTACACCTCCTTGACTCTGATCCAGAGCCCAGCTTGCCAGTGACTTTGTGACTTTTTAGCTTGATTTTGAACTTACTTCATTACTATGGACTTACCTGATGTTCTGGACTCTTGGCTGAACTAAACAACCACTGCAGACCTGCTTCCCTTTGTCCATCTCATGTGTCCCCTGCACTGCTGCCACTGCCTGCCACCCCATCACCTGCTCTGGCAGAAGCTGTCTGCTCTTGCTGCATCCTGGCAGCTGTAATAGCTGATTAGCAAGTGCAACCACTTAGAGACCATAAATGTCCTATAAATGCCAGGTGGAAGGTTAATAATAAATAAGCACAATAAAAATAACCCTGTCTTATATATGGAGAGCACTAGATGACTTGAACTCCTCTGTGCCTACTCTGTAATGGGTGGCTGCCTGGTCAGCAGGAAGGGGGTTGGACTGGTTTCTTGATTTTGCTTCCTTTTCTACTTGTCATACTGCCTAAACAAAGAAGTCTGAGTGATGGGGCCAGCACGGAAGTGGTCTGGTGACAGAATAATTTTGGGCCCCTAAAAGAGATTAGAAGGACTCCAGAATGGTTTGCCATTGACCAGTTTGTGAACAGCTGGTCTCTGGAATAGTGAGCAAACAGAGGTCACTGGAAGATGCTGGAGGGAACAGCAACAATTTTATAGTAGAAAGAACATCTGTTTCTATGCATGGCACATTCTACTTCATGCACTTATATAATATTTAGAAAAAAAGCTGAGCTTTTGGGAGTCCCAACATTTTCTTGGTATTGAGTAGCTTGTGATTAGAGAATTTAAATGAAAATATAAAAAGAAAAATCTTTCTTTTGGAAAAAAAAAAAAAAAGAAATTAAAAAAAAAAGAAAAAAGAAGTGTGTGTGTGTAAGTGTAAGTGTAGAACACTCCATATCTGAATTGTCTCATTATGGTGGTGTCCTTGATCCAACTGTATAAAACTATTTGATTCTCAGGGAATTCCCTGCTGTTCTCTGCAGGCTCAAAGTCTTTCAACTTGTAGGTCTACTGCCAGCATACTGACCTGAGTTATCTAGCCTGAATCTGGGCATTAGTCTTCATTTAGCTGAGATCACTGCCTGCAATCTCTGCTGCTGCACAGACACACCGAGGAGTTCAGTGAGAGTGACAATCAGCACTATGTTCAGTCTTAAAAAGAGAAAGTATGAAAGGATTCTCATAATGGGGAAAGAGTAGAGAAATCTAGGTAGGTGAAGCCTAAAGGTAAGGCTTTTTAGTTTCTACGTCGTGTTCAGAGCTATTTTTTGGGAGCAAAGAGAAAATTTTCTGCCTTCAGACAATGTTACAATGCTGAGTTGTTAAAAAGAAAATGTAATAATTCTCATAGCAGTGATTCTGCTTAGCAGGCTGACAAGTTGAGCACACATTTATAATATAGTCTCTGAAAACCAATCCATCTGATGCCAGGTCACATGAATGAGTCATGACTACTTATCAGTGTGTCTGAATATTTATAGTAGAAAAAAAGGTTTGTGTTATATGGTACCATATTCTGTGTAAAATTAACTTAAGAACCTACCAGACAGTCTAATACTCTCATTGCTGTACATACCTAATTTTACACACCATGTACATATTATATGTTATATGTTAAAAGTAACATTCTATTGCCTAGCTTTAGACAGAAGTTTTGTTGTAGCCTGTAAGAGATCTGTAGGAAATCTGAATGTCACTTTCTTCACTCCAGCAGTAATCATAAATTACCTCATGTCAAATATCTTGAGAGTCCTCTGTGGGTTTCATTTCATTATTTGGCTGTGTATATACCTGCTGCAAAAGCAGCGTTCAGTTACCTGGGGTCATTTTCATTCATAGGTATTCTGTAGACCTGTCATTTATAAATACCTAGGGTCCTTGTATGCTCAAGCATAAACTGTTCATTATAGCTTCAATCATTTCACACTTACTGAAGTCAATAAAACACTTTTTAAAAGATATTTTCAAAGAAAAATGTACACCACTAAACTACTTAAACTTATTTATAACCTCTTTTTAAACATTCAAATAAGCACTCAGTGCCTTAATTAAATATAGCTCTTAAAGGCTTCAGAGACTTTCAGACATCTTCATATGAAAACCAGAAAATTCTTAGTTCAATTTTATTTATGTAGAAGCTGTCTATGCTTGTCTTTGAGATTTAAAATCATAATCTACTAAATTATGTTCAGAAAGTTCCACTCAAAGAGAAGCCTAAAGAAATCAACTCTGTCAAAAATTCCACAGGACCTTTCCATTTTTCCAGTGATAAAAGAAAAAAAATCTGAAACTCAAATAGACTGAAGGAAGCATTTAATAAAATTAGGGGAGAAAGGTTCAGTTCTTGTTTGTGAACACTATCCAAAATTCTCATACTTTATATCACTGTTACAGGTTTTTTTTATTTCCTCAAAAATTAGAAGAAAACCTCCACCTTCAAGCAATAGAGCATTTAAGTAGAAAAATCAGCTTAATATATAAAGCTTTAGACATACTCACTACAAGATATCTTAAAACACATCCTTTTGCAGACTTTCCACAAATGTCTAAACAGATTATTTTAAAGGAAATAAAAATCCCTGTATTTTTTATTATAATCATGTCTTCCTCTGGCTTAAGATAAACATTTCAAGCTATACAGGTTTTATCCACGACCAGCTGCTGATAACAGCTTATTCAACCTCCCCATGCATATCATTAACCTTTTGGTCACATAAGGTGTTATCTGCAACATAAAAATTCAGAGTTTCTGTTTTGCTCTTAGTTTTCTTTTTGTTTTATAGGAAATGACCATGGCTAAGACACATGATCATTTATGACTATAAAGTTTCGCCTGGTAAATAGTAATTTAGTTGTTATAAGGCCCATTTTAGGAGATCCCATTCCTTCCAGAGTAACACAATTTTCTTATCTGTCAACTTCTTCTTTCTTACTATTGTAAAAAAGATACTTATCTTCTTCAAATGCCAAACTTAATGCTGCCTCAACACATCTGCCCAAAACCTGTGTTTGGATGGGAAATGATAAATTAAAGTCTGGATTTCTAAACACCATTTTTAGTATAACTTTCTTTCATCTGCAAAAGCCCTTTCATAGCCCACTGCACTGTATTTTATTTTGTTGGCTTTGGAGGATGTCTCTGGGGTTTTTTACTTTAGAAAATAGAAAACATGTGTGCAAAATTTAACACATTTTTTTTGTATTGTCATATGAATCGTAAGGAAGACTTCATAACCTTTTCTTTGTGGGGGTCAGTCACAGTCTGCCTTAATTCCTCTTAATCACGGCCCATCACAGCTCACATACAGATTTTCTTTCATTTCAGGTGATATTTTTCTAGATCTACAGTTTGCCATTAACACTAAAGAATTATCAGGCAGATGCTCATTAATTTTTTTCAGGGCTTTATGCAATGTGATAACAACAAAAGAGATCATTGCAAAGTCTTTAACACCTACTGCAAAAATACAAAATTTTAGAGCCTCTTCTGGGTTCCTAGAAATCCTAACAGAATTATTTGCAAAGGAAAGAAGTTGAGGGGGGGTGAAAAAGTTTTTTAAAGACAACTCATGTGAAAAAGAAATCTGTAACCACCGAGAATGTGTCTACTATATGTCGAGACAGCAACTGCTAAACGGTGAAAAATTTTTTTATGTTCTTAGTCAAGATATCAGATGTGTTTGTCTGACAAAATATGTGTGTTCCACTTTCAGGCTTGGTCTCCCTCGCTGATGTGAAATAAAATGAAATATGATTGCTATTTGTTGAGAATGTCTCAAGGCATTTCTTAACTCTGTGTGTTATAATTTGAAGAATCTTGGCATGGTTACTTATTTTTCCTCTATTATTTTCTTTCGCCTGCATCACTTCTGTGTTCTGTATCTCATTGTGTCTACATTTTAAATCTAAAAGCAGGTATCACCATCAGATTAAGAGTGTGGGTCAAGATGAAGTGAAACCTGCAATGATTAAATTAATACTGTGAATAATATCTGTGATTTGAACAGAAAAGACTGAGCATAATAACTAATAGTAATGAATGCATTTTCCTCTAGCACTGAATACTATGAAACAATAGAATTGTATGTGTGGCACATGTGCAGGGCAAAGAATAGGTCACTGAGGATGGAAATTATTAAATTCTCTTTCACTGGCACAAGGTCATTTGTTATTACTGGACATGGAAAGGAAACAAGCATGTTTAAACACCTGCAAATCCTGACATACCTATATGCACATACAGGTGCATTCCAAAATGTCCAGAAAGTTACATCCTTCTCTCTGATTTCTGAATTACTGAGTTTGCCTCTAGGACCATTTTAATCCTTCTTTGTTATCCCTCCTAGTGAAGAGCATGAATTATTTTCTGCAGGAAGATACTTTAGAGTTCAAATTCATGGTATAACAACGATATTTTTAGATTACTCTAATCACTGGCAAAATAAACAGTTCACTTGTTGCAAGAACTGAAGCTACTTTCAGACACTCCTCTGGAGAGAAGTAAACAGGAAGATCACGAAATCATCTGAGTCTTACAGCAACATTGCTGTAGTACTTGAGAGTCTCAAAAAAAAAAAAAAAAAAAACCAGGTAGGAAAATGCATTTGTCTGCTTAACTCCCTCTCAAAGGCAGTGCTTTCTCCAACTTCTCCTCTGATTGTAAGGTACAATTCATGAACAGTTATGGTGAATATGGTGCTTTTCCCCCTATATATTAATACCTGGACAGAAAGAAGTTTCAAGGACTCACATCAAGAGCATTAAATTGGTTTCCAATTTACCAAGAAAATCTTTTCTAAGGAGAATTGTTTGAATTTGAGGCTTCAGTTTCTTTTGTTCTCCAGGGATCTAGATCTCAATTAAGAGCTTGAATCTGGCTATTCCTTGCTTCTTGACTGATAGTCTTCACTAGGTAGTGTTAAGGCCAGAGGAACAGCAGTTTCTTATAGTGCAACTTTGGATCAAGTTCAATTTATACAGATCATATAAGGATTATGATGGTCTTCTTGAGTGCAACTCTACTGTTAGGGTCTTCCGTACTGTGTTATCATGCATGCATTGTTGAACAAAAAAGAGATTAAGGTATCAGATGGAGTTCAAAGCTATCAATAATTTTTGATAGTAGGGTGTTAGTTTGAGTTAATTATTGTTAATGTTGTAGGGTGGATTATTATTATTTTTGTTATTATTATTGTTATTATTAATTTCCTTTAAAGTTGATTATTTTTCATATGACAATTTTAAGTATATCAGAAAGTAAAAAGTTTGAAGAAAGAAAAGCCACAAAAAAAGACATCTGTTAGATGCTGGTGGCCACACTCTGTTCAGGATTTACATAGTATATATATGTTAGACCTAGGCACTAGAACATTCCACTTGAAAGTTGCGTGGTCTAAAACACCAGATTGAAGGAGCAGATATTTCTTAATTTCTATGCTACTGAGAGGATCATTCTAATCCTGTCACTCCTTGCTACTTTATATGTTGCTACAACAGTAAGGAACCTGATTAGGAGAGGTTGTTCAACGCCGTTCAGAAAAATATCTTACTGGAAGACAGAGTGAATTGAGAAATAGGCTTAGATTGTTCCTGTAGGGGCAGCTGATAAACAGCTGTTTACCAATTGTTCTTTTTATGAGTTTTTAGCCATGCTCCAACCTAATAATTTGTTTCTAAGTAAAATTGTTAAGGAATTTATATTACAACTGTTCCTGAAGACTGCTTTCAGAAAGAAAACTGCACTTCCTCTTCCTATAATTTCTTATCTGTGCAAGAAGATTTGTGGTTTTGGGAAATGGTTGTAATTTGTCTCTCAGCTGACTGCAGTTATTACCTTAAGTCTCACTGTATCTCTTAAACTAAAAGACTGCAGTTATTTATTTTGACATTATCCCTCTTGTTCTGCTAAATACATGACCATTTATCATATATTCTTGTTAATATTTTCCTCATAGAAAGCAACCTGCATATATAAGCGTATTTTCTTTCTTTGGTGTTTGAAACTGGGTTTTATATGCACCAAAATTGGTGAGAGTACTGACTGTCTGCCACTGAAGCTAAAAGCAGAGGGGAAAGCTTGTGGAAATGGTGGTTAGCTTTGAAATGCCAAATGCTATCTGCTGAAACTGTTCCTGTTTGCAAAAATAGTGACATGAGAACAAAGGACACACATTGACAGACTTGCTGGATATGAACACATGTGGATTTGAATAATATCCTGAGAAAAGACCTTTGGGATAAATGCTGGCAAGAACATGTCTTAGGACCTGAGCAAAGAAATAGTCTCCAGATGTTTGATTCTTCTTATGTAAAAAGAAAAAGGATTTTGTTGATTTTTTTTTTTTTAAAAAGATAATAAGCACCAAAACCTACCTACTTTTAGTAATTTCATCCCAAAACAGGAGCAATGGGAAGAACCAAACACAGGTGAAGGTTACCCCTTGAATGCAGACATAAGAATTCTTGAGGATAAATCCCATTGTTCTACTTCAGAGGGTTTGTTGCTGGAGTTTGGTTATTTTCTTGGGTTTAGGTTTTTTGTTTGTTTGTTTGTTTGGGTTTTTTCATATGGATTATTTTAAACTGTTCTTAGTAGCTTAATCATGTTTACCAAAGACACATTTAAGTACTGATTAAAAGAAGCTACAGAGTGATAACAGATTGCCAATGTCCTCATGATCATCACAGAACTCTAAAGGAACTGCAAGTGAAAGGACTCTACTTTTTTTTACTATACCTTCAACCCAAAGACTGATGTTTTGTTCAAGACCAAATCAGTAATCAAGGATCAAAGCTAGAAAGTACAGGAAGCATGGAGATAAAATTAATGACTGCAATTTTAACTAGAATCTTATATTTATAATCCTCTGAATCTGTAACAAGTGGACTTAGACTCTGGATTTTAGAATAAAGCCCCATAAGGCTATGCCAAAATCCTATTTCTGATTTTGTAAACAGATTGACAGCCTTTGGGAAAACCACACCTGGAGTTGTCTTTGAGAAATATTTTTTTTTGTTGAGTGGTGAATACTCTTTTTTGGATAAAACCCTCTGTTTCATTCATATTGCTGTTTTTATGATGACTTTTCCGTAAATTGTGATTCCATCTTACAATTTCTCCCAGTGTTTCTGCCACTGTCAGAAGGAGTGGGGGGACATCTCAAATGGGTTTAATTTTTCTACTGAGTTTTAAAGATAACATGTCTTAAAATGTGTAAAACAGAAGTGAAAAATTGAGCAATACAGAAATTAAATTTGTGATTCTTACATGTTTCAATTTGCTAATTAACTACTGTGTATTTTTCAGCTCTGCAACTGATACTAACTTTTAGGAAAATCTATAAAGCATGGTTTAACAGAATGAAGGAAAGTGCTTTTGAGACTTTTGTTGCTCTTTCTTTCCCTTAGTTCCTTCTGTGTTTCCTCTGCCCTTTATAAAAAGCCAATTCTTTTTTTCTCCTTCATTCAGATGACCCCACCAGGCTACCTCAGGCTGTCTGTCTGATGTGTTTCATTGTGTTTTTCTCCTCCTTTTCCCATGGAGCCAGGCTTGACTTCTACTCCATTTCTATTACATTAAGGAGTTCATTGTATTTTTTAGGTCATGGTTCTAGCTTTGTGGCTCATAGTTCCTAAATTTTAGTTCCCCTAGTCAGTGTATTTTCTTGATAAAAGTGCTCCTAAAGATGGCTTTCTAAATACTTCTTTGGTTAAAAAACATGAAATAATATAATTAGTTTTAATTGTATGATCAAGATGTGTACATATTATATATGTGAGATTGTACTGTCATATGTCCCTGTGGTTCCAAAATCTCTGAAAAGTACTGATTCTTCCTCTGGAGAGACTGCTATCTTCTTACATGTGTCACTGACATTGTTAGCATCTTCTTCCTTTGAATCTACTTAAATTTCAGCTGTGCAGATATTCATATGCTTTTTAAGGAAAAAAAAAAATTGACCACAAAATCTTAATTTATTGCTGTATTACAGTGAGAATACCTCAGGCCCAGAAACTATTCCCACCTTCATTTCAAAGTTTAGTACAACAGATGAGAATAACTCAAAATGGAGACCTCCCTCACCTCCTCACCTAAACATATATTTTCAGCTGTCTAAATTTCACTTTCCTTAGCTTGTGAGGATATGCTCTATCAAGTTATGTGCTGAGAAAGCAATTAGATTAGCAGATCACGTTGTACAACTGGGGAGCCACATGGGGTTATATGATAAGAGAGGTTTTTAAAAGACACATGGCAACCAAATAACATGTCTTCTACAGGGATCTTTTCAGCATAAACCTTCCCCTGACAAGCACTGCCCCAGTTGTTGTGCAAAGCCCTGGTTTCTTGTCCATCTCTTGACCCATGCACAAGGGGCAGCTGGTTACCACATCAACTCACCACCAACCATGTCTGGCATGTGAAGTCATGAAAAAGGAGAAAGGCCAAGGTGCAATGTTAGAAATACATGAGGCAATTATGAGAGGGGACTCAACACTGTGCATCTTACAATCATGCGATTTGACAGGTTTTGTGTTGTTGCCAGTATCACAGCTCAGAGCTCATTTCTCTGAGCAGCTGCAAAATTTGGGAAGCTTCCAGCTCACAGGAAATTCTAGATTTTTTTTTCTGTTGTTCATTTTGGACTGATTCAGAACAAAAACTCTTTAAAAAAATTCTGGGAAGTGTGATGCTGCTTTTTAGCCAGCTCTGCTCTGCAAACTACTCCATGGCAACATGGTGCACCAATGACTGACACTCAGTTGGGCTTGAAAGTGGAATCTTAGTGCTGATGGCTATAAATGTCACTCAGGAAACATTGCCCAAATAAAGTTATCCAAACATGACCCACCTAGGCTGTACACTGAGTATTCATAGATTTTAATAGGTATTTTAGCTTCCTGGTTTAAAAAAAATTCAAATACCAAAAAACAAAACAAAACAAAATTAAAATAAAATAGGAAAATAATCTTATTTTTGAAATAGTGGTCTTTTTCTCTCTTTTATCAAAGAAAGAGAGCAATCTATACCTGCAAATTCAACTTTTCTGTAAATTAGATACTTTTAAGTAAAATAAAATATTGTATTTAGCATAGATTCATTCTTTAGCAATTTTGCTCAGGCCATACAGAAATCCAAAGCAGAAATTCAAAACCATAATTTTAAAAATTGTCAGTGTTTTCACTGGCACATCTATCTGCAAAGTCATGCTTCAAGAACTATGGAAGAGTAGAAATGCTCAACACTTCTCATATACAGGATAAATTCAGTGTTTTTCATCACAATTTTAAACCAGCTTAGTTTACCATCCTTTTGAAGATTCAGTCATGTTTGTCACACCTATATTAACATGAAAAATGTCAAAACCCTCATGCATTATAGCCCCAAACAACCACAGCTACCACAGCACTCTGTAAAACATTACAACTGACAAGAGATTTTGACATCTTCACAAGAACTGAAGCAGTCAGTCATTTTCAACCCAGCACAATTGAACACAACTGAATAACATTTCTGATTATGTCCTACAACAGCATGGAGACTCGCTGAGGCTGGACAGCATCTCCAGACAGCATCTAATCCAAGCCTTTTGCTCAAGTGTGGTCACGCACAGCAGGTTGCCCAGGACCATGTCTGGTTGGGTTTTGAGAACGTACACAGATGGTGACCTTTCCACCTTTCAGAAGAATCTGTTCTGGTGTTCAGCCATGGAATAAGGTTTTTCTTATGTTCATTCAGAATTTCTATATTTCAGTTTATATCCACTGCCTCTTGTCTTATCACAGGCCACCTGTGAGGAGAGTTTGTATAAAGGATAAAAATACTTCTATAAAAATTACTTTATTGGAATCCCATATAACAACAAAAAAAAAACATTTAAAATTATCATTTAATGTTGCATGGAAACACAAGCTCAGAACCCCCCTGATCTATAAGTTAATGCACAGTGTGAGAATTATCAAAGTTCCTGTAATTATTTCACAAGTTTTAAGTACACAAGCCACTTTCAGACTTAGGAATGTATGATAGAATGTATCTGGTAACTTCTTGAAATGTCATTTATTAAAATGAGGTGACAAATGTGGCTGAAACAAAGGTAAAGAGATGAAAATATGTGAACTGTGTCCCTGTTGCTTGCCCTTTGCCAAGCAGGCCTTGGAGAATGACTGTAAGAAAAACATTACTTACATTTTTCTGGCACATGTTACTATCAATCTCTGACCAAAATTGCAGATTTGTGGAATACTTTATCAATAAAATGCTCAAAACTGTTGTTTCCAAAGGATTTTTCTTCTACCCTACTTTATTTTGTTTCAATATTACAGTAAAATAAATCCTGATTTCTAAAGCATGGGTAATGCCAGGAAAGAAAAAATGCAATCAATCCCTTTTACTTTACCAAAGCACAGAGATTTTTGAGTTGATTGTACGATTAAAAGCAGAAGTTGAACTCAAAAAATTGAAATTAAGAAAGTAGACACTGAAAATATATCTGAGATCATGGTTATTTTTCAAGCAAGGATCTCTGAGGCTTTTCTCAGCTGTGGAAGCCAAGAAACCATCGAATAGTATTTCACTGTCACAGCGGTGCCCTCGGAGCCACTTATGTTTGAGATTTCCTAGGTAAGCCAATGGAGTAGCACTTCAGACTTAAAATATAAAAATGGCTGTGAGCCTAGCTAAGCTCACTGCTCCTAAACCTGCTAGAATAGATTGCTTGAAAAGGCCATGACTCTCCTTGAATGAAGATTTTTATGACTATATGATAAGAAAAATTATCTTTTGCTCGCATGGTGATATGGGGAGGGGCTGTATAGCAACTTAAAATCCCTTCTAAACCTACTTTTCTATGAACATGCTCTTATCTGTAATTTGCTGAAATCCATGAATAGCCTTTTGTGAGACCCAGGCAAAGAAAAGGGAACTCATGCTCCATGTTTACAGCTTTTATCACCAGAAATACATAAGAGATTACTAATTCCTTTGAATGTCTAATTTTCATAACATAAAAAGTACTGCAGATGACAATTTCTTGACTGATATTTGAAAAATTCATGCCATGATTGTAATACAATTTTTTTGTGTATCAGTTTGACTTGCGCAAAATGAAAAAAATAAATCATATAATTATGTCCAATAAACTCCAATAAACTCTATCCATGAAATATATTGTTGAACATTCCTTTGATGTTTCTGGTTAATTACAGTGTCTTTCTTTCAGAACAATTACAAAATATACAAATTGAAACAAAATATAGCATTATAAATCTTGATAATCTAGTCTGGATTAAAATTTTTACAGCAAAATTCTGAAATAGGCCTGTTTTGTTTGTTAGTTTTGTTTCTCTAATGAATATGCAAATTTGTCTTTTCCCAATGTATATCTCACTACTAAAATCATAGGAATTTGGAAAGGTCAATTTTATTTAGTGGAAGGAAATAAACAATTTTGATTTTGTATAATTGTGTTCCCATTGAATTCAGAATATGCTAAAATAGTTTCAATAAACTTTTGTGCTGTTTCCTGGAAAAGGAATATTAAAAAGGGAAGGAAAATAAGATCTTTTTATAACACCATAAAAAATATATAGTGGCGAAGAAAAACAACTAACTAATCTTGTTTTCTGTTTATATATGATATAAAAAAACTTGAAAGGAAAAAAAAAAACAACCTAGGAATTTCAGTGTTTTAAGATAAGGAAATTAGGGTCAGAAATTTATCTTATGTAAGAATTTTCAGCACTGTTATAAACACTCACTTTTAAAAAAATGGCTGATATTGATGGTGGCTTATTTGATCAAATTACTTCCAAAGTCTGATTAAACATTTTGTGAAAAACGAGAAACAAGCAAAAATCCTGTTTTATTTTATAAATTTTACATTAATTGCTTTTCATTTCCTGTGAGAGTACTCCTTTTTTCCTATTCTGCAAGAATAAATATCCAATTTGCCTCTCTGTATTTTTATTATTTTGTGCAGCAGTACTGTCATCTCCCATTTTATACATAAAATAAACAATCTTGGTTTTTTTTTATGAGTTGTAGAGTAATAACATTAAAATATTATTTGTTTTATTTCAAAATTTCATATTAGTACATTTATATACTGGCTTATGGCAACTTTAATTTGTGTTAGCACAAGGTGAGAATTTTTTCCATTTCCTTGCCTTAAAGTAGCTTTCCATACCCATACGGTGTTACAACTCAACAGGCAGTAAAGTGGGTAAAGAGACAGATTAAAAAAAAACAGCTCTAAAACTGAGTATTTAACACAATGAACCTAATTAGTGGAAGTGAATTGAAGCAGTTGTTGATTGGTTGTAGAAGTATTTTCTTCTTTAGAATTCTACTATTATTCTTTAGAGTTAGTATTTCATTTGCTAGTATTTCAAAATCTGGGTGAACAAGTATTTGCACTAGGCATGATTTTACTTAGTGGGGAAAGCAGCCCCCTTTGCCTTTAAGTAGACTTATTGGTTCTATTGGATGTTTCTCTTAAAAAAAAATCCCAGAAATACTGATAAACCCTCTCAGCATTCGCATTTTTGAATGCACTATAATTAAGTGTCCAAGGTCTCATTTTTCTTTTGCAAAAAGGAGCATATTATAGGTTTTTATTGTGCTTGCAGTAAAACAATAATTGAACACCAGAACGGCTTTCAGGTGCATATTATATATTTGACAAAGTCTAAGTACACAGAAGAAGAAAGTGGAAAGGATATTGATTTTCTATGGAATGGCAAGACTGATACTTCTTCATTTGAAGGTTTTGCTTTTCCACAAAGGAAATGCCACAAAGGAAATCCAACATATAAGGAAAGTATATAACAAAACAGTATATAACAAAAAATTAATAATTTCAGAACTGAACCACCTGCTTATCCTACTGCTTATAATGGAAAGACACACATAACGTACATTAAAAAAAGACAATGAAAAAGAAATAATGTCACATATGTGAAATTATTAGTCCATTTTTCTCTACTGCATATCCTTTTTCTGCTTGCATTTGGATTGAAAGCCAAGAAGAGGCTCCCAATGTATCCAGAAGTGTTTATTTTCCTTTAATGAAGCGAACACCAGAATTCTTCGGAGCTGTTGTGCTGAATATGAACTTTAACATCTGCAGTGTATTTCCCAGAGATGCACTTTTTCATGGTAAAGGTCTCACTAAGCCAAGGTACAGTGTCAGTGGAAAAAGAAGTAACAAGACTCTCATGTCTGATGACTGAGATACAAACATATGGAAGGCTGAGGATCAAGTTCTTATCCTGCTCAATTCAAAACAATTCAAAACCCTCAGATACAAGGGGATAAGAGCACTCACCTCACACTGAAAGTCCTGTACTTGCCCTGAATACCAATCTAATATAGCGCTCTACAAAGGCTTCTGTTTTCCTTCCAGCAGAGAACAAAAGCAAATTTCAGAATCTCAGAAGTCGCCATGTAACAGAATAGTCACCCTGCCATCAGCTGCACAGGGAACAGACTTTCAAAGTCAAAAAGTGGGACACCTTATGCCATCCCCTTTTATAGTCATGAAAAACTTATGTGCTTGGTCTTCTGGCTCTTTGAGTTGGTTAAGGAAATCTCCTTCACAGCAGTAAAGGCATCAAAGAAAGTCTTAGCTCTACTACTTTTCTGTCATGGGAATAGTTCTTTAAAAAAGCATACAAATTATTTTTATACTTTAGCACAAGTAGCATTATGTAACCCGAGAGTTTAGGAGTTTGCAAGCTAAACTTTGTCCTCTACCTGTTGCTCTCTCAGGATTCCTGTGGAACAGCATTTCTTGTATCGTTTTCTCATACCATTTTTTTCATAAGTCCCCAAACATTATTTTAAACTTCATTATAGTGGAATTTATGCATTATTTCAATTGAAATAAATGTAAGAAATTCACAATATGTTTAAGTTTAAAGTTGCACATTTACATGAAAATAGAAAAACAAAAAAAACCAAGAAAGAACTAAATATAAAAAGAAAAAAGTCATTGAAATGCCACACACTAACTTGTTTTTTCAATTGGAGAACATGCTTCAGTTCATGCTGATGTGTTTATAGACTTTTCTGTAAAATTCTGTGGCATCTGCTGAGCTCCTGTAAAGGTTTTGAAATGTACACTCAGCAACATAAATTAAATACTACCAAATTTATCTTTAATATCACCTTTTTCACACAAAATCTATATATACCTCTATCATGTATACATACAACTTCACAATACACATAGAACGTTAACTGCCAAAACAAAATACTGTTCTTTTTTGCAAGGCATTTTGAAAAAGTCCATCAGATCAGTTGCAAATGCAATTACAAAGCAATGAGCTGTTTATTTCACCTCAGGGATTATAAAATTCGAGAAAAAGAAGTTTGAAAAATTATTACTATTTTCTTGCCTATTCTAGGTAAACAATAAAGGTTAAATAAATTTTAAAATAGTTCTCTTGGACAGTTTTGAATATGAGATGATTTTTACCTAAAATTTAATGAGCTACATGTATACAAGGCAATTTCATGGCCTTTCACTGCTGTAACAGCTAGCTTCAGAACTTCATTCTCATAATTGTTTATTAATATTATACTCATTTAACCTAGCTGCATGTCTCACTGCTCATACTATATGCACACAAGTGAGATAAGGTGCTTTGAGTCACCATCCCTGGAGGTGTAGATGTGGCACTTAGGGACATGCTTTAGTGCTAGAGTTGGCAGTATTAATAGAATGATAGACCTTGATCATCTTAAGGGTCTTTTACAGCCTTAATTCTGTAATTTTATGATTCTCTGAGCAAAGTCACCTCATATTAAGAAAGAAAGTGAATGAAATATATGTGAAGTCTTTAACATTCTACAGGTATTTCTTTTAAAAATATAAGAAATTTAATGAGCTTTTACACTTTCTACAGAAGACACAGAAAAGTCCAATGTTATGGCAACTAAATTACTGTGTAAGACTAATTTTGATACTGTTGACACCAGTATTTATCCCTACCACTTATTTATCCCTAGTATTGAATAACTACATGAAGAGTTGTACCATGCTGTAACTGTGTACATCTACAGTAAAGAAATAGCGCTGATCCTCAACAGTCTTTTTATCTGATTTTATCTATGGAGAGTACAAAGATAACCTTACGTTTATCTACAGTAGTTGAAGAAATCTTCTAAAGAAGAATCTTCTGACAAGCAGAAAAATTCTCTTGATTGTTAAAATTGTAAAATTTAAGTAAAACAGAAGTTCAGATCAGGAGCTTTTTATACCAGCATCCAGAAATACACTGACTTTTGTTTACCTGAATCTAAAGTAATAAAATCCAGTTAAGTATGTAAGAGTGGCAGCAGAATAAGAGAGAGATGGACTAAACGGAAACTCAATCAAAGCAGCAAAAACTAAGTAAGCTTTTACAGATGTCTAGTATCAAACACTGGGGGAAAAAAAGGACCTGAAAATCTACATTTTCTACAGAAACTGTAAGAGTTTCTTAGAGAAGTGAAGAAATGGATGCTATTATATTTTAGGTTAGGTAGACTATATCACAGAAGAAACTGAGATATTTGACTTCAGAACCTTCAAAATAATAAAGAAACCTGTGCACATTCAAACCCCAAGAACACAAAAAAGTGTGTAGAATGAGTGAATATTCATCTATATTAAAATACTTGTAAAAATTCACAAGCCTAGCAGCTAAATATGTGCAAAGTAGAGGCATTATTTTTAACTCACTGTGTCTATGATAACTTGCATCAGATGTTTTCTTTCTTATATTTCACTGGTATTGTTTAGATTGCTTAATGATCAACTAGAGCAGACAACACATACCTATTGTTTTTCCTTAGTTTAGTTCAGAGTTTCCATCACTTTTGATGGATAAATGCTTGATAAATTAATTTCTTTCATACATAGGCAGAGGGATGTGTGGAAGGGTGGGTAGATGCATACTTCACTGTGCAGATGTGTGTGTTTTCATTAAGTAAAATATAATAAACATATTGGAATAGAATATGTGAAAGTTACATGTGAAAGTTACATATGAAAGTGGATATTATCTAAGAATTATATTCAAATTAATAAATGGGGCTCTGACAAAAATAAAAAATTCTTTTAAAATTTACCAGTCTTGTTGAGTTATTTTTAGTTAATTTGAAAAAGTGTGATCATATTTGAAAGCATGAATTTTGCTTAGATTTTAAGTAGCATATAGAATTTCCATGCATCTTTTTCATACTTAATAAAAAGCAGCAATAACTTTTATAAATAACTAATTCATAATAGTGAACATCTATTTAATGCAAAGGTACTGGAATTTTTTTTAGGGAGAACGCCAATATTTTGTATGATGAATTTTTTAGAAATATGCCCTTTTTTTTTTAATCATGTCATATCTGAATTCAAATACTATTTAAGTCTACAAAGAAACTATTGTAAATTGATCTTACATTCCCCTTTTTTATGCATGATGGATATAAAGTTCAACATCATGAGTTTTAGAAGATCATTTTAAGTCAAGTACTTCACTGAAACTGTCAACCTGTTCAGGAATGAGTTACAGTTTATTCTGACTCCAGATTCTAGTAAACATGACAACTTATGAGTTGGAATAATTTTTATATTCCTTTCAGTTCTCTCTGTATAACATGTCCAAATACAAGGTCTAAAGCTTTAAGACATGGTAAAAGAAAATAAGTGTATTTCTAAAGAATTATGGACCATTACTATACATACTGCAGCTCCATATATTGGGTTTAAGTTAATAGCTATTTATATGTTCCTTTTTCTTTTTTAATTTTTATTTAAAACATAAGAACCAGCAGAAATGCTAGGATAGTGACATTCACTCTTCCATAACTACATTGCTCAGCTGGTAATTATGTTATGCATATCAATTAGGGTTCCTAAGCATTTATCAATTTTTTGTCTCAATTTCTTATCTGTTCAATGTCTTCCAAGCAACCCAGAAAAAAAAAAAAAAAAAAGATTTTCACTGTTAGGGTGGTCAGACACTGAAATTGTTTTCCAGGGTGGTGGTAGAGTTACCGACCCTGAAGGTGCTCAAGAGATGTCCAGATCTGGTGCTGTGTGATGCAGTTCAGTGGCTTAGGGGTCTCAGTGGCAGTGCCGGGTGGACAGTTGGACTGGATGATCTTAAAGGCCTCTTCCAACTTTGATGATTCTTTGTTCCTACAATTCTATCATATTTATCAAGCATTTATAGGAAGAACATATGTTTTCTGATGGTGATTATGCAATGTTTTGTCAACATTCACATGTTCATGAAAATTGTACAAATATAAGATAAACAAGTTTGGTATTTCAGTATCTTTCCCCTCCTAAATACTATATAGTTGTTTACACTCCACAGGTTAAATACGTGTTCCAGATCCCCTTTGACAAGCAGTAGAGCTCAGATCTAAAATGTATTGTCTTTTTATTACAGCTGTACTAATGATTTGGACTACTGGGCAGTTAAAAACCTAATTGCAAATACATAAGACAAAATAATAATAATAAATACAAAATTAAACTAAAATAATTTTAGGCACTCCATGTTTTTAGGTGCAACATCTACATTAGGCATTTAGTCTAGATTACTCACCCTCTCACCTCTAGCTGGTGGGAATTCCATCTGCAGGTTGAATATGTTAAATTGTTAAATACGCTCCCAAAACATATTTAAGGTTATTACTATTCAGAAAATGAAACCTTAATAATAAATAGTGATATCACATCTGTTTAGCTGTTTTAGAAAATTCATACTGTCATGCCATTAAAACAAAGAGGAAGACAGACTTATCATAATGAATAAAAAGTAAGTCTATTATTATTCATTTATATGGAGTGTGTTTGATTCCTAGGGATTTTCCACAGGATTGTTTTCCATAAGTTCTAAACATAAATTTCTCTGATACTATCACTGTCTCTGTCTCATCTTTATCAAGTATCACTTTATCATCTGTATCAAAGACATTTTTAGAATTGAACTGCTGTTTAAACAAGTAACAGTTAATAAATCCATAAAATGCATAATAAAATATTGTAAAATAGATAATGAGTCTAAAGGTGCATTCATTTCTGTGGTTATGCTGGGTATGAAAATTCATTTTCCTAAAGTCACCAGTAAAACCTATTTGTGTTGGTTTTGGCTGGAATTGAGTTATTTTCTTTAGAGTAGCTGGTATGGTGGTGTGTTTTGGATTGGTGCTGAAAACAGTGTTAATAACAAGGATGTTTTAGTCTTTGCTGAGCAGGGCTTAAACAGAGTCAAGACTTTTTCTGCTCCTCATGCCACCCCCCCCAACAAGGAGGCTGGGGGGGGGACAAGGAGCTGGAGGGGACACAACCAGGACAGGTGACCCCAAATACAAAAGGGATAACCCATATAGTATGGGAACATGCTCAGCATATAAAGCTGAGGGTAGAAGAAGGAAGCAGGACTTAAAGGTGTTTGTGTTCCCAAATTACTGTCATACATGAGAGAGCCCTGCTTTCCTGGAGATGGCTGAGCACCTGCCTGCTGATGGGAAGTTTTTGCATTTAAACTGTAAACCCATTGACTTTTCTCACTCTTCTCACTTTTCACCTTCTGATTCTCTCCCTCATTTCACCAGCAGGGGATGAGTGGGCAGCTGTATGGGGCTTAGTTGCAGGCTGGGGTTAAACAATAGCAATATATTGATTTGCAAATGTTCCACCCTTCTTCCCAAGACTTGAAAATACATTGACAGTAATATCAGAGCAGAATAAAACATTTGCTCTTTTTTAGTCCTTCAAGTACTTCAGAAGACAGAGTAGGGAGAGCCATGAAGATGAGGCAGAAGATAGGTGCATTGCCTGTGAGTAAAGGAGGAAATTTCTGTGTGGACCAGCAGAGCATAGGGAAGTTTGCTTGTTTATTTTTAACATGTTAGAAGGTATTGGTTTCAAATTGACTAAATCTTTCTTTGTTCATGGATCATTGACTGGGCAGATTGTAACAGCTCCTTTGGAACTATTATGGTATGTCATTTCAGTGCAACCATTGAGAGTGTGTGTGCAGCCTCTCTTTTCCAACTCCTCCAACAATGCCATTGAAATCATTGCTTGTGTGCTGAGCATATTGTTTTTAAACTTTCATCTAATAGTTACTTATTTTTTTTAAATATCATAAGCAGTTAGAACATACTGTAAATGAACTGTTAAAAATCTATGTTCTCAACATTAAATAATGGTCTAATTTTTTTAAAAATCTCTCTACAAGCAAAATAAAAAAAATCCTCTAGAAACCTTTCTAAAAGCCTATTAAATAAAAAAAAAAATTATTACCAAAGTAGAAACACACTACAGACTTTGCCAGAATTTGTGGGTATGGAGTTGGTTGTCATTAGCATGCTGAGCACACTCTATCCCTGTACTGTTTGCTAAACCTGCAAATAAAGTCATGATCAGATTCATCAGAGGAAGCTTCAAGTACATGAGAGAGGCCTTAGAGTTGATAACATTTGGGAAATCTTAAAAACATACTGAACAGTATTTCAGGTAGAAATAATGTCCCACTTTAAATCAGTAAAGTCTGTCCTCCAAAGAAGATACTTCAGTCTAAAATAGGGAAAAATTATGCATAAATCATATTGCACGTAATGATCATTTCCAGTTTCAGAGTTCAGGATTCTCTTTTAAAACAATTATTTCAGAAAAACTTTCTAAGGGAAACTGGTATAAGTTGTAATACAGTCTAACAAATTTCCTGTTTTGACAGAAAATCAATTACAGTCCAGAATTGTAAATAATATTCGTTTATTAATTATGCATAACAGCATATGTTATTTTATGATCCTTTCACAGTGATTGGATTCAAATCCTTTCCACCCTCCTAATAAAAAGGAGATGAAGGAAAAGTAATTAAACACCAGAAAATATATGGTAATTGTCCTCTCCTGAATGTGTTGGTTCTTCAGATTCAGGTAGATTCTGATTTCTAACTAACAAATATATTCACTACCAAAGGAGACTGTGAAATTATGTTTTATATTGCAAATGAATGTTTTCCTACAATATATGTCAGCAAATCAGGAATCATAGAATGAATGGCTTGGATTGAAAGGGGCATTGAGGTCATATACTTCCAAATCCCCTGCCGCAGGCAGGGACACCTTCCACTAGACCAAGTTACTCAGAGCTCCTTCCAACTTGTAGCGGTAGTTCAAGCTCAGAGAATGACATATCCCCTGAAGAATTTCTGGGGGCCTAGAAAGTGAGGCCCCTCTGAAGGTAGAGTTAAGTTTGGCCTTGGAATGGGAGTCGAACTCCCCCCTCCTACCCCTCAGTTAACAATAGTATCTTGTGTCTCACTCGTTCCTCCCTTACTCCTTCCCAACTGGACCCTGACCTTCCAACCCTTCCCCGTTTCCTCCCCTGTACCATTATGAGATAAGTTGTAACCCTCAGAATAAAAGTCTGAATGTTGGGCCATTCTGGGGTCTTTTGCCCCTGAACCCAAGTAGAGCAGGCTATGGTGTCTTGTGTCTGATTTGGGTTCCAGGCAAGGGAACACTCTCTTTCTCAGCAGCTCTCCGGCTTTTAGGACAGCGGCCACCATCCCAGGGAAGCCCGGCTCACGGCGAGGGGAAAAGAAGTCCCTAGCTGAAGTTGACTTAACAAAAAGGAAACTCTCAGAACAAACCGCCGAGCCGCCGGCCGTCCCTGTGGTCAGCTGTCTGGCCCTCACCAACCTGGCCTTAAACACTTCCAGACAGGGATAAGGCAGCCACAACATCTCTGGGAAATCTGTTTCACCATCTCACTACCACCTCACAGCATGGAATTCCTTCCTAATATCTAGTCTAAACTATCTTTTCCTTTAAGGCCATTTCTCCTTTTCCTATTACTACATGCCCTCGTATTAAGTGCCTCTCCAGGTTCCTTGTCAGCCCCATTTAGGTACTGAAGGGCCTCAATTAAGTCACCCCAAAGCCTTCTCTTCTCCAGGCTGAACAACCCCAACTCCCAGCCTTTCCTCACTCCAGCCCTCTTACCTTTGTTGCCCTGCTATGGAGTTGCTATAAAATATCCATGTTCTTCTTATTCTGTGGGCCCCAGAAATGGATGCAGTACTACAGGTACGGTCTCACCAGAACAGAGGGACAGAACCACGTCCTTCAGCCCACTGGCCACACTGCTTTTGATGCAGCTCAGGATGTGTTTGGTTTTCTGAACAAGTGTATGTTACTGGCTTATGTTGAGCTTCTCATCAACCAACACACCCAAGTCCTTCTCCTCAGAGCTGCTTCAAATCCATTCTATACCCAGCCTGCAGCTGTTCTTGGAATTTCCCCAGTCCACATTCAGGACCTTGTACTCAACTTCGTTGAACTTCGTGGAGTTCACACAAGCCTATCTCTCAAGGCCATCAAGGTCCCTCTGGATGGGATCCCTTTCCTCCAGAGTGCCAATCACACAACTCAGCTGGGCATTGCTGGCAAACTTGCTGAGGGTGCTCTCCCACTGCCTGTGCCACCAATGATAGAAAGTGCCGGTCCCAAAGCCAACCCCTGAAGAATGACACTTATCTCTACTTGGGCATCAAGCCATTAATCACAAGTCTTTGAGTGTGACCTTCCAGTCAATTCGTTAAGATTAAAAGTATTGTCTTCAATGAGGCTGAAATAGAGATTTAAGGATAAAGATATTATTTCTAATTTCACAGGTTTTGAAAAAAAAGAGTACCTCACCCAAAACACAATTCAAATTAAACTTTGAAATTGTTCATAATTTCTATCACCAGTCTCCTCTTTTTATACGTCATAAGAATTGACCCTATGATGTGCTTCTGAATGCATATTTACAAAAGAATCATGTATTTTTATCCTGATTAAAGAAAAAGCTCGTAACAGAAAAAAAGCTGAGTCAAAAACTAGTAAGTGGTGTAAGTGTTGTATGACCTGTCTGCTTCTCCTCTTCCTCTTGAACTTCCAACCCCTGCAGTCTTTCACTGAACAAAGGCAACCCCATTAGACTCATACTCAAAAGGGATAACAGGGTACAAATATTATGCTCCAAAAAAATCCCAAAAACCAAAGCTGCAGAGCTTTTACTCATCTAGAATTTAGAAGATCATAATTGTGGCTGCTTTTCTGAAGCTGTTACAGATAAAACTTCCAATATTCCTTTGAGACTACTGCATTATTTCAGCTAGGTCTTAGAGCAGATGCCCAGAGTCATTCATCATCCATGAATATGACACCTCTCTGACCAACAAGTCACTTAACAAAATCTTCCAGCTGGTGGGCAGTAGTATATGTAAAGAGAGCAGCAAATCCCAGAGGGAAGCAGATCCTTTCCTCCTCCTTTTCTCTTGTCTAAGGAGCATAGATTGCCTGGAAAACAGTTTTCAGGCATCTGTAATTGAATGTGAGATGAACTTCCACAAGCTTTAATGAGGAGTAATATTACTGCCCCGGCAGCAGAAGTTAGTGCTCTGCTCCATGTCCCAAAATATTTCATTAATATTAACCAAGGTTTCCTACTCTCCCCAGGCAACAATGCTGTAGCAGGGAAGAAAGATGCAAATAACTCCCACAGTCACCCAACTAATCACTGGAATAACGAGGGCAGGAATAACAAGTACATGGAAGTGATGCTTGTCAGGTGAGGGAAATAGGTCTTTTGTTATTGTAGTTGCATGTAAAATCATTTTGTACAGTATTTTAGTGCTAAAATTGTACTTTTTTATCATTGGTTTTTGTACTTCTAAGAAGAAAAATAATTCAAAATAGCAAGGAAACATTATCATTATTATAAATTTTGTATTAGAGGGTATAAAAAATAATAAAATCCTTTGTCATGGCCTGCCAAAGTATTCTGTTCAATGATAGATTATAAAAATTTCAAAATTTAATTTGATTGTAATTATAAATACATATAAAGAAGACAGAAGTGCCATGAAGGACAACTGAGCTCCCAAGGGTGGCAGAAGACCATAATTTCTAATGTAGCTGTGCAATTTGTTCAATATGAGGCTAAGACACCCATAAGCTTGTAGATACCAAGTACAAAAGTACCATATCTGATTCATGCCATCTTTTGAATAGCTCCATTCTAACCTTTGTGTGAAACAACATGGATGAAAATGAAAAGACCCAGCATGAGACCTGACATGTCTCATCTACCCAGAGTACATGGCTATATGTAAAGCATATATTGTCTGTATAGTGAATGTGTGTATACATTAACATAATCTGAGTATAATGGACTAATCTTTACTTCATTCTAGTCATAGAAGGCTTTTTTTTTTTTTTTGGGTATTGTTACCTAATAACTTACACTATTCCAGAGGACTTCAAAAAGCTCTCCGGAGTCCCATATGAAGGGATTTTAAAAATTACTTTATTTTGCCCAGTTTGTTTGCCTTGGAGAAAGGAAATGGTGACCCTGTACAGTAGCTGGCCTGATTCATAGAATATTTACAAACATGGGGCTTCTTAAGTCATTGTGAAGTCTAGCAATACTTTATAAAGATTGGTAACAAGCTATAAATTCCTACCCACAATACCCATCTTCCACTAGAGCATGTGGGGTTTGCAAACGAGGAGAAAGGAAAGAATTCATTACAAAATATTATTCAAAATGAATTAGCAGATTATGTTAGATATACTGCCAGTTATTGAGAGCCCAGAGTATAAAGCTAAGAGACTTTTGGGTAGAGAAGGTACAGCAGAAGTCTTTGCAAATTTTTTGTCTCATTCAGGAACGTTTGTGGGTCTCCCACTGCTCTAACTGTCCTCCAATTTCCCTTTAACTCTCTGATTCCTTCTTCCTTCTGAATACCCCTGCAATTTCTTCTCTTTGTCATATCCTAGACATATTTTCATCATTGCATCCCCAATGGATTTCTAGGAGCTACCTGACAGCAAGTTACCCTTGCACTATTAATTTCTTACCTCCTCCAATCTTTGACTCATATGTCTGAAAACTTTCCTATGGGAATGTATGTGTGTTCAAAGACTGACACATACACATGAGAAAGTACAAATATATGAGAACTAAAGGACATAATTTTTAGCTTAAAAATATATACATCAGCAGCTTGGTCACTGCAATGCTGTTGTAATGCCTAACCACTAGTTTCTTCCCTCAGCATATGAATTGCCAGCCTTGAGAAACAAGCAGAGGCATGAAGCCCATAGCAACTAGAAAAAACAATACTGTGCTGCAAGTCAAGAGTGAGGAAAAGTGTAAAGGAAAATTGGGCTCCACTCTCCTCCCCCAATACTTCTTTCTTCCTCACCTGACATTTTTAATACTAAGCCAAACAAATGCTTTGTCTGTCTCATTCTTTTAATGAGCCTCTCACCTGGGGAGGGGACTGGAGGTTTGAGACACCAGCTCTCTTCTCCACATAAAGCTATGCACAAGGTTCAGTATGATAAAACTTGCTCAGGCTATGCTCTCTCTATTCAAGGCAAAACAGCTCAGTTTTCAGCAGATGTGAAAAACTTCCCTATTCTTGAGTTGGCTGTTATCTGGAGATTGAACTACTCTTCAGAGAGTAAGGAAATATAGATTTATTTGCATATAAGATTTCAGCCATGAAAAATTTTTATTTTTTTCCCTTGTCTTTTCATTCAGATCATAGTTTGATTATGTCTTCCTCTCTGATTAAACTAGCATCCTTGCCCTGTTTCAACCCACAGAATCTTTGCTCTATTCTGAACATAAGATGAAACTATTTCTCCAACACCCTTAACAGCTTTTAATCTATTATTTATTATTAAACCACATAATTTTATTATTTATAGCTTTTCTTGTAAAGTGTCTTGGGATGCATTTTTATGAAGTGCTATTCAAAATAAAATTGTATTGCACTAAAGAACAGTTCTCATTTATTTTTTAATAATTATTTGATCTTGCCTTGATTTACTGAGTCACTAAGGCATCTTATTTCTGATGATTTAAGGGATGCTATGAAGTTAAAACTCATATAAACTCAGATCCTCAGCTAATGTAATCGGCAAAGTTCCAATGCAATCAATGGAGGTCTGCCAATTCACACTAGTTCTGTCCTACTACAGTTTGCAAAAATCTCTCCTCATCTATGTTTCAAATGACATTTTAGATGCCAAATAATTTCTTTTAATCTACATTGCTTGTCACTGTATAGAGTTTATTTTTTCTATTTCATCTTACTCAGGTAAATTGGACTGGTTTATTTCTAAAGGCCTTTCAGTTCTACCTCTGATATAATACTACAGTTTTTAAAGGTTTTTCACTGCTCACTCTGCAGGGAAATGCAATAAAATTGAAGCTATATGTTTTACAAATTTTATGGAAATGCTTTTGTCAAATCATAGTCACCAAGAACTCCATTACTAATATAACATTATAGTGATCATTCTCAAACACTGTAAGAAGAATATAAAATAATATATATGTATGACAACCTAATTTTTTAAGTGAATCAATGATTTAGGTGTCTCTGTGATTTCTCAGTTTTGTGTCTGACAATAGAGGCACCTAAATCATTAAGATTCTGAAAAGTCACATAAATGCTGCATGCAAAGAGAGACTCTCAGAGTGAGAAAAAATACAGTAAGAAATCCCTTTTTCTTTTTATGTAAAACAAAGTAGGCACTATTTTACATTTTCACACCTAATCTGTTTTTACATTTTTTTATTAATATTGACAAGAAGTTGCTACTAGTAGACGTGGAAGAAAAGAAATCTTAAGACTATCTAGTGATGTGAAATATAGTTTTGCATCTTGATAATCTAAATAACTTCTCCAGCAACACTCTTCATATATCCCATTTCAGTATTAAGCCTTCACCTTCAGTAGCATCCCCAATTTCATTTTCTGACTGCCTACTTATAATTTCAAATTATATTATTATAATTGTTCCCATGGATCACAAATATACAATTTACCTCAGGTACAGAATATGTGGTGGTTTGGCTCTGGCTGGATATCAGGTGCTTACCAAAGTTACTCTATCACTCTTTTCCTCAGCTGGACAGAGAAGAGAAAATATATTGAAAGCCTCATGAATCAAAAGAAGGAAAGAAGAGAGCAGTCACCAAATTCTGTCAAAGATTATTGGGGAAACTTGGGGAAAATTATTTATTACCAATAAAATCAGAGTAGGGCAATGAGAAATAAAATTAAATCGTAAAGCCATTTTCATCCCGTTTTCTTGATTTACTCTACCTCCTCCACACCTCATCTGCACAAGGGCACAGTGTAGAAGTCCAGAAGATAAGGGGTTAATGTGCATGTGTCAATACAATAGCCAGATATCCACAGAGCCAGCCAAGGATTGTTGGTAAGAGCATGCTGTAAGAACAAACTGGATGGGGCTGAAGAAGAGGGCCATATGGAGGTAGAGAAATATTTTTCAGGAGCAAATATCCTTGTTCTGGCTCCTAGAGATAAGCACAACACAGTACAGCTCAAGCACAGGAATGAAGTTGAGAAGCAGGCATGGGCTTTTGAACAAAGACTGACCCAGAGAAAGTTAGCTTCAGGGTGAAGGAACTGATCTGTAAAAATATACCCTCGTGAAGCCTGGGCAGCCCCCCCCAGGATCCTGGACACCTCACCCTTTATTTGGATGAACTAGCTTCTAGGTTTTGTTTTGTACCAGCTTTCCATTGGTTTTGGGCTGGGGTGGGTGGGGGAAAACATTAAGCCACGGAAACTCCCCACCACATTGTCTCTGTTTGGAGTCCACACTGGGCACTGACTTAAAGAAGTTTTTTGCTCTGTTCCCAGTGGTGAATGCCCTTTTGTGGGTAGGACACCTTTTTCTGTACTTTTTGTTTTGTTTTGGGTACTTACTGCTGTCATTATTGTGATTTTAGTAAATTTTTACTTTCAATTTATAATCGCTCCTTAATGTCCCTCCATTATCAGAAGGGGTGTGGAGAGGAGGGATTGGCATCTTTGGAGTTTATTTCCTAGCTGGTTGTTAAAACCAGCAAAATCACACATAATGGTGACTTGTGAAGACAAACACCATCACTCTGGATGTCCTCCCTTTCCTTCTTCTCCCTCCAGCTTTATGTGCTGAGCATGACCTCCCATATTGTATGGGATGTCCCTTTGGTATTTGTGTTCAGTAGCCCTGGCTGTGGCTCCTCCCAAGTCCTTGTGCACCCCCCAGACTCCTCATTGATGGTGTGAGGAGCCGAAAAGGCATTGACCTTGTGCATGCAATAATGATAACACCCTTGTGTTATCAACACTGTTTCCAGCTCAAATCCAAAACTTTCCCCCATTCTAGCTAGTAAGAAAGAAGAAAATTAACTCTATCCCAGTCAAAAGCAGCACAAATGGGGGTTATTTTTCCATAGATTTTTAAAATATATTTTGAGAATTTTAACAAATTATTTCTGGGGTTAGGTTTTGTTGTTTTTTTTTTTTTAGTAAGAGTAATCTTCAGTTGGGAATGTTATAAATAATGTATTCTTTATTTTATTGCTTTTGTGGGAATGATTATTTACTGGTACTATTTTGACAAGCTCTTTAAATTGGCTAATAGAAAATGTAAAAGTCTGGTAAAAATCTCAGCAGATCGTTTTTCCAGTAAGAAAATCATCAGACAGCAGAAACATGAATGAGGCCAGGAGCTCCCTTTGGTCTTACAAATTCAGCAAGAAAGAAGTATTTAGCTTTTCATACTTGTCCTCATTTCAGCTGGAATAGAGTTAATTTTCCTTCTAGTAGCTGGTACAGTGCTGTGTTTTGAATTCAGTATGAGAATAATGTTGATAAAATACTGATGTTTGGCTTTTTGCAGAATACTGCTTGCTAAAAAGGAAGAACTTTTCAGTGTCTCATGCTCTGCCAGTGAAGATGAAGCCAGAATGGAGTACAGCCAGGACCTGAACAAGCCAAAGGGCTATTCCTTACTGCAGAACATCATGTTCAGTATATAAACTGGAGGGACTTGGCCCAGAAAGGTCAATCAGTGTTCAGGGACAAGCTGGGCATGGGTCAGAGGGTGGTGAGCAATTCTGTTGTGCATCACTTTTTTTCTTGAGGTTTATTTCTTCTCTCATTCTCTCTCCTTTTTTTTTTTTTTTTTTTTTTTTTCTTTTCAAACTGTTCTTAGCTTAGCTCACAAGTTTTACCTTTTTCCCATTCTCACTAGGGTAGGGGCATGAGCAAGCCACTGCTTGGTACTTAGTTGATGGATGGAGTTGAGTCATGAACATATTTTATTTTATAATGTACTAGTGCATTTGAGAATGATATTAAATTTAAGATTGTGGGCAATCCTGGTCATAAAGAAGCTGGGTGAACCACTAGCATGGTCCATTTCAGAAACCAGCAGTTATTAATGGCTGAGCTAGTCACCCCAGGGTCTCTTACAGTAAAAGAAAAGAAATAGGTACTGTTGGCATGCACTTCAACTAATCAAAACCAGGAGTTTGAAATGGAACTAAAATTTCCACTCACAATAAAAGATCTTGGGGTGACTAGCTCAGATGTTAGCATCTAAGAATAAATGTCTAGGGCATGATACAGTTCAAGATTAAAACACTTTTATTTAGATTTCTGTGTTAAAGTGTCTAAGGACATATGAGCTGTCAAGGCTTACATCATAGACAATGGAGATCTAGCAAATGCAGTTGATGGATTCAAGAGTTAATTGGCAATATGACGTTTGCTTTAGGATCCTTTTCTACTGGCTAAGCCATTACTGTCTGATATGAAAGCTTAGTTAACTAAGATATCACTACCACACAGGAAGAAATATACTCAGTACTTTATCTCAGATTGTATCTCGAACCTTGGAATAAGGTTCAGTTACCTGAAGATGGATGCCTCATATTATTAAAGCATCCTCAAATATACAAGTTACTGCTGTTGCGAGGTTGCAAGATGTAACACAGGAATTGTGGAGGACTGTGCCCTTTGAGAGCAACATCTGGAAGCCAGGAAGATACCCACTGACATCTCAAATGACACTTGACCTCTGGCTTTAGGCAAATTCTTAACTACATGAAAAATCTCTGTTTATTATTGATGTCCATATATTGTTGGATGAGCACTTCTGAAATCAAATAGTGTTATGAGAAATCTGACTCTCAGTGTATAAGCGTTGAGCTGCATATTTTAGGGCTGACCCCTCAATATTATGAAAATAGTTTTGTGTATATGCTTTATATATATATTATATATATATATATATTTATATATAAATATATATATATATATATATAATAAAATAAATGGTGGCAAAGCTTCTGCTGTCTGTGTACTGAAGAAAATGAGACTGAAGAAAATGAGTAACTGTAAATTAAGATCTGTGTGAGGCAGCCAGACAAACAAAACATAGCATATCATAACATATAATTTCCATACTTGAAATGAGTTTATATCTCATCAACCAAGTCAAACATATTTTAGCTCTTCTGCCTCTAGAGATGCAGCTAATTTTCATTTCTACAGGGGCTCAATAATGGAAAATCAAATAAAACTTGCACTGATAGTATATTTCAGAATTTCATATATAAAATTCATAGTGGACTGGCATAGAGTCAATTGTTGGGCAGCGTAAGAAAAGTGTCTGGTTACATTAGGTATCAGGCAGGAACTTTTCACTCTAGTGTCTGTTTCTGCCTTTTCCTAAAGTGCTGAAAAAAAGATTAACAGATTTTAAAATGTTCTAAGGGGTTTCTGTACAATAGCATAACTTTGAAAGTAATCTTGAAGCATATGTACATATGTGTATATTTTTATATAACATAGACAAGGTGACTCAGAAACCTAGAGCTAACTGCACTCTATGATGGTGTCTAAAATTCTGATACATAAAAATTAATGCCCTGATGACAAAGTTGTGAATCTGCAGAAAAAATGGATGAGAAAATGTTTCTTGTCACGTTTTACCTCTACCTGTTCTGATTTCCATGGATTAAATAATTCTGTTTCAATATTCTCTACAAAAAAAGATGCAAAGTAAGCCCTTGCAGACATGATTGCTAACTTTCAATCAGATAACCCAGGTATCAATTACTATAAACATAGCTGAGTAAAATGAAATTTGCCAGGCTTCCACTGAGACTCATTTGTTTTTTATTAACAATCTCATGATGAGTTCTTAGCTACTAGACAAGACTATAACCAGTATATGGACCAATAAAAAAAAACCTAACTCAAGTATATACTCAAGGTTCAGTCACAAATTTGACTGGCTCATAGAACCATAGAATATTCTGTGTTGGAAGGGACCTAGTTGGAAGGTTATCTAGTCCATCTAGTCCGATTGTACTCCACTTTGCATGAAGTAATTAAATAATCTTTCAGCCACACAAAGAGAGCAAGAGTGACTTATTTCTTATTTCTTTAGAACAGCCAGCTGGCAGACAGAGGCATGGTCCCAGTCCATGCCACATGGATAGGCTAAGCTGTGGGAAGGCTGCTTTGTGGACAGGATAGAGGCAAATACCCTGGTACTCAGAATTTAGCATCTAGCTATCCAGTTTGGCATTGTTTAGTTTTAGAGAGTATGCCAGGGATAATTTTAAAGTTCTAAATTTTGGACTTAAAAATGTAATCTGTACCACACAGGTGCATCCACCTCTCTTCCCCCTTTCCCCCATCTGTCTGTCTAAACTATTTAAAAAGTAAAATTTCTCATTTAGTCAATCTTAATCATACTGATGGATATTACCACTGTAGCTAATAACAGTAAGACTTCAATTTATCTCTGATAGAACTCTAATCACAAAGACGTAAATTTTGCCTAAAGTGACCCCAAGAATTTTTGCGGCTTGAAATCCTAAAAAAATTTTGTAAAAAAAATAAGTGTCTACCAGTTCCTAAGCAATTTTTGATTAAAGCAGAAGATATAAAGACTCATAGGTGGAAGAAGCATTAACACAAAATTAGTTCAGTTTGATCAATTCCTTTACTGTGCACATAAAATAAATTAAAGGTGACAAGATGCTTGTTAGCAAAATATCTCTGAAACAGCCTAAATATGTCAAGTAAACATACAAAGCCTTCTGTAAGAAGTAATTTAAAGTTTATTACTTAAAGGAAATAATGTAAGGAGTAAAGGGTCATGGTCTGCAGCCAGTGAAATCAGAATAAAGCCAGAGTAGTTATTGTAGGATTTAACTCTACATTTGGTGGAATTTGGTTATAGGGGTAAAATAGAAGCGAGAGATCTCTAAAGATGGGTTTAGAGCATGGGAGTTTATTGTGAAAGAGTATGGGTGTGAGAGGCTTGCTGGGCTGCAAGAGGCAGCTCAAAGCAGGCCAGAGAAAGAGAGAGAAAGTGGCAAAAGGAGAGAGCAAAAAAGAGAGCGATTTGCTGTTTACAATACAATAAATCATTTTCTCTGTTGAATATTCTAATTCTCTTTAACCAATCTGAGACAAGCTACAAACTCTACAATATTTGCATGCAACCTATAAGAATCATTACATTACCATATGGGGTTATATTTTAAACCTTAAAAAAAACTACTTTTGAGAATCTCTTACCAGGCAGGCTGGGTTTGTTCTGACCTTTGGACCTTCCTAGGCAGAGGGTATTGTTCTATCAAGAAGGATTACCTTCAGTCAGCTCTACCATTGTTTCTTAGTTACTTTTCAACTCAAACCTTGTCCTCATCCCAATCTCGACTATACTTTCCATTTTTTCAGCATCCCTTGCAAGGCAATCATATCTATAAGGCTTTCCTATTTCATCTTCCACAACAAGTTATGCCAAGTTTATGGGTGCTACAGCTCTGTTGAACTAATAACTACACTCCTCATTTTCTTATTCCAGAAATTCAAGCAATACTTTAATGTATGCCACTTAGAGCACTGAAGCTCTGGCACTCCCTCAGAAGCTCTTTCCAGGAATACCCCTTTTCATCCTGGAAGACTGAGCTACATAAATAGCTCTGAATCTGCCCATGTGTGATCCAGAGGTGACGAGAGCTACACAAACTTCCATTGCACTCTATCTCACACATGGCCCACCTTCAAAACAGTGAAGTAGTCATAGTCATAGTGGAGATAGGATGGATGATGTTAAAGTATAGCTCCCAGTCCTCTAGGCAAGGCATTATTTTTTTTTTTTGCCCTTGCAAAAAAAGAAACCGTATTTACTACAACAATGGTTTTTCCAGCTATTTTTGAAAATTTTAATAAGAGAGGGACATTGCTTCTCCTACTTACTTTTTTAAAAATATATGTTTCCAGGAAAAGAAGTATATTTTTTTTCCAATTCATTTGTACATCAAACAACTGAGAGGGTAAAATATTAATTTTTACTTTAGTAGAAAATTCTTTATGAATCAAAAGAAAATTTGTTCAGAAATTTCTCAGACTGAACTGTAGATTTACGATTGATAACAAGGAAAACAAAGCTAACTTAGACAAAATTTTAATTATAACAACATTGCAAAACCCCCCCACATATTTCACTAATAATGGTAATTGAAACACTGTTTACTTTGTTCTCATTATAACTGCACTTCTAAATCCCAAGGAACTACAGTCATTTGGTTCGTGAAGATGGCTTTAAACTAAGAGAAAATAATGTCAGAAAATGGAATCATAAATATGACTTTAGGTGCATAAGCCATGTTCAAAGAGCTACCCAGTCCTAGGTTTAGCCTGAGTACTACCAAAAAAACCTCTGCTGAAACTAAAAAAAGTACAGTTTTCTCAGTGCTCTGATTTTAGTGCAACTGATTCCACCAAGGGCTTATTTTAATGACAAGTTATGTACTGTGGGATGACAGTAGAACATATTCTTTGCAATTTTGCCATAAAGTCTTTTGTTAGTTTTACACCATTTTGGGCTTCTAAAAATCTCAGATTCCAACACCACTATTATTTTCAAGATAGTTGTAGATAAGGGCAATGCCATTTTCCAATATGAATTCAAGAAATTTTCTACTAAGATCTTAATAAAAAATATATGTGGGCAACATTTATGATTACAAAAATTCATGCCTTATTTGAAGAGGCTTTGAGAAGGTAGTATATAAGTACATAAAATTTAAAACTGTGTGGGGTTTTGGCTCCTCAGTCTATTATACATTTCATGTCTTGGAATCCAATTGCAGCTTCAGTCTGTGATTCAGCAAGACATGACGGAAACATACAAAAGTTCATTCTAACTTTCCTATACACTAAAGTATTTCTTAAAGTCTGGATATTGAAAAATTAAAGAGCTAGTTATGAAATGGTGACTTTCAAACATTGATGACTGTAATACTCAATGGAAAGCTGTTCTCTTAAGCGCTCTTAATCATAATTACCCCAGGATCACAGACCTAATCTTAATTCCAAATGTCAAAATTTTGTTGACATGTAATGGGAATCTAATCAGGAATCTAATCTGTTGCTTAGGAGATTGGCTGGGTTCAAACAACAGTTTTACAGTAAAGCAAACAGAGAAAAGGGATTCTCAGAGACCTAAAATGTTTCCTTTCGGCATGGCAAGTTTTGTAATGGTTTCTGAAGGGAATTGAATCTCTGGTACATAAAATAGATAATTCTTAAACAAGAGTGACAAATTCACGCATGGATGAAACTTAAAAGGGAGAGAACTAAAGTTCTCTGCTCAATAGCTTAGCGACTGTCTTCCATACGGTTCTCTTCATGCTCATTCCATTTTTCTTCCTTTTCAGTTCAACTAGAATATGAACCCTCAAACAAATATCCTTCTGTTCAAATTTTCTAGATTGTAATTTTCATCCCTCTTTTTTTTTTTCCCTTTTGACAAAAAACATTTTATTACAGGCATTCTGGCTTCTGAAGAAGCCAAAATACCAGTGAACATATGTTATACAGTACATTTAACTTAGTGTTTCTTAAAATAAGCTGAAGTTTTTGCTTTTTCTTTTGTAAAAAGCTTTCAAATATTCAGTGTTTCAAGATTTTTTGATTTTAAAAAAAGCAAATCATGCACTTACCACATTATTCTTGCAGAAGTGGTTTAATCTTTACATTTATGAGGAAGTTCGAGCAAAAAGGAAGTAAATATGGAAAGATGAAGGAGCTGGAACATCTTGTGTTTTGTTTGTTTTTACTTATGAAAAATTATAAAAGAAGGGAGTATAAACTGAAACAATGCATATGCATGTTTGCTGATGTGCTACCAAAATAAGCAATGTATACTATAAATATACTTTAATTATTAAATATTAATTAATTCAAAACAGCCTACATTTCTTCCTGTTGCTGCTTAAGAAATATTAGAGTCGATATAAAGAAACATTTTTTTCCAGTAAAGAAACGTTATTTCTTTATGAGATATTATTTTTATTGTTCTCCCTCCAGGTCCATTCTGTCTGTTAGGCAGACACATGCAAATATGTGCTCACAAAGTTGGTTCAACAGGTCCCAGCTTCTAAATTTCCTGACTATATCAACAAGAGTTAAGCGTATTAAAGCATAAAAATTTTGTGTCAGGACATGAGGAAAATTCTTTTTAAAAAAATGGGGAGTGGAGACCTTATGGTGACCTTTCAGTACTTAAAGGGGGCCTACAAGAAAAATAGGGACAAATTTGAAATAAATTATATTAATTACTTTCTTCCCCAAATTGAGTCTGTTTTGCCTGTGATGGTAACTGGTGAGTGATCTTTCCCTGTCCTTATATCAGGCAATGAGCCTTTTGCTATATTTTCTGTCCCTTATCCAGCTGAGATGGGGAGTGTTAGAGTGGTCTTTGTGGGCACCTGGCGTCCAGCCAGGGATAACCCACCACAGGGGCACTTGATCAATTGATACTAAGCCTTCATTAGTAATGGTTCAAATTTGCATAAATTTGATCCTTGTACTCAATAATAATAAAATATTTCCTGAACACAAATTTCAGATGACAATATTTTTCACTCCTAATGTATTGCCATTAAATTAAATCCATACTGGAGTGGAATATTAACTCTGCTACCAAATCAAAGTGTAAAGGGCCCAGAAAACAAAAAAGGTTATGAAGATGAAAGAATGACAGGTTTGATAGACCGAGTGATATATCTTTTATTCTGAATATACAGCTTGCCATATCACCTGGAAATAATAGAAAATTATTCTCAAAACAGGAGGTGAATATGGAATAAATCAGTACAGAATTTGTGGTTTCACTACATTGTCCTATACTTCCTGAACTGTGCTAGTGAAATAAATGGAGCTACTTGCCTAATCAAAAAAAGTGTAGCTTAGCTCCTGATACATACTCCTCTGGCAGTCTGAACCATTAAGCTAATTTAAAAAGAAAAAAAGAAAAATATATACTCTATATATCAAATACACTTTTATCCAAGAAAGCATCACAAAGTACTTTGAAATAGTTGTTTCTTTACCAAAAAAACAGTCCAAGGATTTATAAAAACACTAAGTATTATTTCAGCAGTATTAATTTCATTCCATTTCCCATGACCTTGAGAGAAGTGTTTGACTTCTTGTCTAGTAAGTAATAATTGTGCATTCGTATGCAATGTTAAAAATTTAGATTACAAATGTATAGTTGAATTATAGACAAGGAGATAATAAAAAATCTCAGAAAGTTCTGAGGTTTAGTTGAAAATGTTGAGTTGCGCACATATTTTCCATTTCCACACTTCCATCTGACATGTAACTGACTGCTTGCTCTCTACAACTACATGTAAGAAGAATGTCAGACTACAGGAGGACTATCAATAACTGGTTTTTAGCCTCTCAATTCATCATTCAAAATAATATTTCAGAGTTTAAGTTGTTCATATAGCTGCAATGCAAATAGAAGGGTGCAAATTGCAAAGTATATAAGAAAGTAAGCAGCTACTCTATAACAGAGACTGCTACAAGCCCATTATCTCTGCCTTATCAATGAGAAATATTATGTTTTCCAAACCTGTGTTGAGAATCTGGATCAGTTGTGTAAGATATGCTCATCACCACTGCAATATTCCTGATTTTTCCACACTCGAAAGACCTATCTGAGAATGGAGAACACAGAGAGCATAGGACAAATACGGATTTAAAAATGCCTGTTGTGATGGCCACTGAAATCTGCTGTTGTTTAAAATGTTGTTGAGAGATTGTGATACTAGATATAGAGGCTGTTCTTACTCCTTCCCTAGCAACTTCCCCCGCTCATGCCTCTTCAGTAAAGGACTTAGGAAACCAAGCAATAACAATGCAGGGAGGGCTCTATAGGAATGTAATTGACTAATGAAGTAAAGTGTTTTTTTCAGGTAAGCATTTAGAATGAGAAATTTATACACTGATACAGAGAAAAAAAAAAGAGAAGCTTTTGTTCTTTCTGAAGTGTGAAGATGTTTATTCTAGAGTTTTGTTTGCTTAACCTGCTAAGTGACTCATTGCAGCAGCATTGAGTCCTTCACCTTAAATCATCTGCAGTGTAATAGAGTGTAAGAATTAATAGCTGGGTGCTGTGATCAAAAGTGCTACTTTTCTCTGTAGTGCCTCTATACAGAAAGTGTTTTACGAGAATAGGGTTTAAAATAGCTGAAATTTTCACGTCATAAAGTCTCTGTAGAAGTTTACTGAGTACCCTAAGCACAATAGATAAAGGATATTCAATTATTGTTTGAATAACAGCTTTTGCCAAAAAAAGGAAAGAATACAGAGAAAGGTAAGGTAAAAGCATCATATAATCCTAATCTATACTTTCTAAACAGCAAATCAAGAAATTTTCTTTTTTAAAGACTGCGTCTATTTACAGAAACAGTAAATGTGTAAAATTGAAAGCTTGGTTTTAAGTTTAATTTTTAATTTCTCTGTTCTTCCAGGAATTAAATACTTCATAAATATATAATATATATGAATACATATACGAATGTATATGTATATACATATTTGGTATACAAGTATGCATATTACAGGGAAAATTTGATCTTCATATAATTTTATGGGAAGTCAGCAAAAAGTAGAGTTATTCATAATTTATGGGTACATATCTAAGGACAATGAACTTCCTCATACGTGTTTGAATATATACGGATGGTAGAAAAAATATAAACAATAATAGTTCCATTGAAATTACTAAACCATCTGTGATACCTAAGTTTTCTGAAAATAATATATTTATGAAGACCTGGCACAGAATAACACAATCAGGAACTGAACTGCCCTGGTGAAATAGCCAACATTTTTCCCCTGGATATCACAGACATCTTAAATTTCCATAACTATTCCACAGAAAATGACCTTTGTTTTCATTATCTATGGTCATCTACACTAGATTAATAATTTTAAATGTTTTTTTCTGATTATCTGATTTTAGCTGATTGAGATAAGCATTTCTACTGGAGGACATAAATTTCCTGAGGAGCCCTTGAAGAGCTGAACAAGTATGCAATGAGAATAGATGCAATCAATTGACTTACCTAACTTTTTAGAGAGACAGAAACTTACAGAGATGTACCTGTACAGTTGCAATTTAGAGTTCCTCTCTCTCACCTGATCAACTTCTGCTTCTCTCCAGGAGGGACTGGCCTTTATTATTGCAGCATGACACGCATTACTGATGACCTGCAGTCATCAGTACCCTGCTCTTAAGATACTACAAAACTGGCAGTTATTACAGTCCAGGACTGCCTTGTCTACTCTTTTGGGCTTAGGTGTCTAAGTCCTGGCAATGGCAGGGGTGGAGAGGCCATTCTGGAGCAGTGGAAAAGCAAGAAGAGGAGGAAGTGGTGGATAGGAGCTATTATGAACTCACCACAATCCACAGTGCAAATCCTGTAGTTCTGTGTGGTGGACAGACAAGCCAGAAATGAGCCTGGGAAGAGGGGAATGAGAAACAGGTTTTGAGATTCTTTTGCCTGTTCATATTTTATATCATCATTGATATATATTTGAACAGGCAGTAAATGAAATGAATGTTGCCCAAGTGAAGTATGCTTTCCCCATGACAGAAACTGGTAAGTAACATGTCTGCCCTTAGGCTGACCAAAAAATCTTTTTCCATCTCATTTTCTCCTCCTGTCCTATTTGAGGAGGGGGAATGAGCAAGCAGCTGTGAAGGCATCTTACAGTCACAGTCAACACACCAAAACTGCAGAGTTATCAGAAGCTGGGAACGGCTGATGCACATCCAAGTCAGCTGGGTGGTGCTATGGGAATCACAGCAACTTCCTGGAATTTGCACATCACAGCAACTGTAATGACAAAGACACACAACAGACCCACAGGATGCCTAATGAATAGTCATGCTCCAAGGAAAGTGCTGTCATTTTCTGTGATGTGTGACTTCTCCACTTGATTTGAAGATCTACTATCTCATTTCTTGTATTTGTCTCTTAGTATTGAGACCCTATAACCTCCCCAGGTAGTCATCTAAATACTTGATAAGTTCATGCTAATACTAAACAAAATATTTTTCAAAAGATGTGTATTATTTCTTGTTCTACCATTAATAGTCATTAAGTATACTTACCCTGTCATTTCATTTACATTTCATTTAGTATTTCAAACCAAATATTATTGTTGCCTCAGTTTTTCTTTCCCTTGACATCCTTATTTCACATCCCTAAGAATTTATATTCTCGTCCTCTGAATTGTCTCCTATTACTCCTTTTTTTTTTTTAAGTCCACTGCCCAATCCTAGAGGCATTATGCCAGATGTCTTCCATGCCAAACAAAGCATCATAATTACCTTCTGTGTCTTACAAGCATTATTCCGCCTAATGAAGCAGAGGTTGTAGGGAAAGGTAAGATGTTTTATTAGCCCCATGAATGTAATTTAGATTATCACAGCTGCAATAATGTCATTATGCACTTTTGTAATGCACTGCAGTATTTTCCTCTATAAAGGAATTATTCCTGATTTATTTGTGCAAAGCATAAATAATGCTGCTAATTTACAGTAAGTTTGCAGTCCATTGAAACACACAGTCCTTTTCTGCCTTAAGACCATCTGCCTAGTTAGTCCTCTCTTTTTATTTTACCATTGTATTGTGCATTTTTCCCTTTCATTGCTTTTTATGTCTTTAGCTTTTGTAAGTCCTTTTAGTCCTCCCCTCTCACCCCTAGCTGTATTACTCTTTCATTCTAATCCTTGCTTTCTCCTTATTTACAGATCATTAAGAGGTCCTAATGTGCCATTTAGTTTCTCATTACCCTTCTTCCACATCAACACACTTTTATAAGTTTTCAAGTTTCTGAAACTTTTTTATTTTATTATTCTGTAGTATTTGCTGTTGTACTTTCTCTGTAACACATCCAGGTAAATCTTTTCAAAATATCGTCTAATCAGTTCTGCCTTTCATTTCAGCTGATTTTTCTACTTTCTGAAGCAAAGTTATCTCATATATAGTGGAAGAATTCATTGGCCAATTTTTTTTATTTATATTGCCAACTTTTAGGAAGCAAGTGTACATGTTTGGGTTGTCTTCTATAGGGAATTTAGTTAGCAATATGCCTTCTGGTTCATGTGTTCGATGCACAACCATTGTGGACTAAAATGTGTTCAATTCCATTCCTTTTGGGCTATATTGCTTTCCTTACAAAGATCCATAACTAGCAAATTTTGGAGCCTACAGTACTTTGGAGCCTACAGTAAAAAAAAAAAAAAAAAAAAAAAAGATTGTAAAACTTTCAGACTATCAACTTCTGCAAAGTTTTGTACACAGAAGCATTTTCATACCAGCAGGTTTAAGGATTTAGGAGGGAATTTGAAAGAAAGAATGAAAAGCAAACTTTAAATGAATTTTCAGCTGTAACCTTGACTATTCAACCATCCTCCCTTCTTCCATGAAATAAACAGTAATGAGAAGACTCTGTTTATTTTGATCCTAATTAAGCTAACCCATTATATCCCTCTATTTTACAAATCTATTTTCATTTTTTTCTAACATAAGTGATGGAAAAGTACAAATTTTTACAGAAGTCTGAATAGAGGTGGATTCTAGTGTGATTTTACTGTGGTCCCAAGATCTCAGTAAATATTTTCAATAGTTTTCAAACTATCAGTGAAATTTCATGGAACTATTTTCATAGATTCCTTCTTTACACAGTCAAAGGCTTTACTTAACATTAGTTATTCAAAGGCTAAGGGAAGATATCTGCCTTTCTCATTGAATCTAGTATTTACAAAAGAGTCCTTCTTTGATCTCTTCCATTCACTTTCACTCATCCAGTTTCTGTTGGAATGTCTTTTGATATTTCTGTATCAGTACCAAGTTAAAAGCTCAGTAGGTTTGACAAGCTTTCCAGGAACAGACAAGACATTGCAAACTTCATCAAAATGACAATATCAGTTTATCATTTACCAGCTTAGAAATAGACTCCTTTGTGTCCTACTAGAGATAGTCACAATCAATTTGCTGATTCTTATTTGGAAGTTACTTTCCTCAATAGAGCATGAATGATCCCAAGCATAAGTTTACTTCTATTTTCAACCCCAGCAGGGGGAAAAAAAAACCCCACCACAACTTCACACAGTTATATTGCTCCTTCAAAGTGAAGCACGGCATCTTCAGGTTAAAGAACACGAATCATTCTGACAGTTATCTGTGGATGTCTCACCAAAGCTAAAGTCTGTTCAAAGCTGGGTGCAGTTCTTGGATACAGAAATCATTTTGCATTGCAGATACATAAAGCATCTAGATCTGCAACTTTAAGCTTTAGTGGCTTTTGCTCCCGAAGCACACTAAGTTTTTGGGCTCAGCTGTAAATGCACTTGGAGAAATTCTATTTCCAAATTCTTTTGAATGACTCATAATCTGGATGTTTATTTATTTTTCCTGTTGGAATAATTTAGCTTTAATTTTATAGCAACCAATCTATTTTGATCTTTACTCCTTTTTAATACAAATCTAAAGAGTTTCTTATATCTGAAAGATAAGTAGTGTTGTGCATTTGCAATTTTTTTTTAGAATGTTCAATCTGTTATGGAATTTTACTAGTCTAAGAACAGTTTCTCCTTCTTGAAGTTTCAGTGAGAGTTTCTTATTTTTAAGATTGAGATTTTTCTTTAATGAAATTATTTTTTCAGAGATTCAAGTACCATTTAATACATTTTCTACATTAAAATTAACTTCATATTAGATATTACATAATTCAAGTAATATACTTTTGATAATTTAAAATAAAAATACTGCTAAATAATGGATTTGTATATTATTTGATATAATTATTGAACATAACTTTTCAGAGGATGAAAGTGCACCTTGACATCTTGTTGAACTGAGACTGTTCTGGTATTCCATTCAAAATAGCAGCTACATGGATTTGAATAGATTAAGTTTAAAGGGTTTTATATGAACTTATTTCATCTAAACATGGATATCTAGGAGCATATTTTGGAGAAAGTTTTTTAATTTCTTTTTTAGTCTCACTCTCAGCAGATGAAAGGTTTTTTGATACTTCATTTTCATTGCTTTAAAGGAAAATATTTAGTTTCATATTAAAACTCCCGGATTCTAGTGACTCAATTTTCAAAAATTTTATTTAAGTTTCTTTTATTTATCTTCTAATATATGTATTCTCATAAGCATCTAGTTTACATTTTAAATTGATAAACTAAACCAAAAGGCATTGAAATTTTCAGTCCTCATATTATTACACAAAGGACACGTAACATGTCAGGGTTTTTTGGTTTTTTTTGCATTTGAAACATATTTACCTCAGAACACTCTATTTACATTTTTATTTCTATTTTAACATTTCGGTATACAGAAACTTGATTGATCAAGCCATCCACTAGCTAGGGTCTTTTCAAATTTAATTTTTTAAGAAACTTCTTGTACTACAAAATTATCTTTATCATCATCACTCAACTTACCTCAGTGTCCTGACCCTTAATTAGGAGGGAAGTCCATCTGTTATCATTACCTGTTTTTTTGTTTGCAGATATTATTTTACTGAGGCCAGCAGGAGCATCACTATTCACTAGATTAAGATCAAACATTCCTTTTGTGTTTGAGAAAATTAATTCTATGAAATAATTCTTTTGCAGGTAGGGCTTCAAACCATTTTTCCTTTATTGACATCTTGCCCTCTGATCTTACTAAAGAGTGTTCTGTACTTCTCTCATTTTATTTGTCTGTTCATTTATTTGGTTTCATTTTCTGAAGGCAGCTTTTGGACCTGTGGAATATTTATCTCTGTCCATCACTTCGCTGCTCTTGGCTATTTTCTTCAAACTCTGGGAAACAGCAGGTTAGGAGCCCTTAATGATATAAACATTCTTATCCTCTGCAGAAAGTTCTGAATCTTTGCACTCTCTGAAAGACTTCAAATTAATAAATTGCTTTGATAAATGGCTGGAGGACGTCTGTTGTCTGAATTTTACCTGACAAGGAACTGAACTTCAATTCAAGGAATAACAAGGTAAACCTTAATTTTGCCTTATTCCAGGTTAGAGAATAATGGCAGCTGGGCATTTACCTGGCCGAGATTGTTTCCCTTCCTCCTTACTCTGGTGTCTGAGCTGCCTGGGACACCTAGAGAGAGATGAAAATAAAGGCTAACTACCCTCATTTCTTCCTCTGCAGAAGCAGAGGGTACCCACCATCAGAGAAGCTGTAACTCAAAGCAGAGTTAACAGCAGGGGCTGTGCTGAGAGCACCAAAACACTTCAGCATCTCCTGCATGCATCCTCCAATCAAGGAGTGCTTCTTACACAATCCCTCTGGTAACAGACACAATCCTTCTCCAGTGACATATAAACACTGTTACACAGCTGTAAATTCAGAACGATGCCAGTGCAATGAGGATAATGATTTAATTTTCAACAAACTTTTATTAATAGCATGATCTATCTGTACTTAATACACAATTGTATTAACCTTAGTAAAAGTGGGATTATGCTCAACATCAGCAGATGCAAATTTGCATAAAGAAAGACTTTATCTAGAAAGTAAGACATAAAGCAAAATAGACTTTGTATAAATAAAATATCTTAGTTTTGAATCAGCAGTTCTGTCATTAATAAATATTGAAGTAACGAAAATTCAAAAGTTTTACTTTTTTGTAACATATTGGATTCCATGAAATTAGAATTAACACCTAAATATATCTTGTCATGTCAAGAAACAGAGATTTATAAACATAGTCACAGTGAGAAGTAAAACAATAAGAGTTAAAATTGTATCTCTGACTGACTAAACGTAACCTGATCCATGGAGCAGAGATTCTTCTATTGAGGCTTATTTCTTTAAAAGAGAAAAGAAAATTAAGATATTGATAAAGTCCACTACAAATATTCAGTCATATTTTCCTGTCTTACTTTAGAGATCTCATATTGCTTAAACCCAGAGACCTAATTCTTTTTCCAGATAATGTATTTTGTAAGCACTCTTCTCTTTTAAATCACCTAGTTACAGAAAACAAATTCCAGCCTCCTATTCAATTGCCACAAAATCCCATTTCCATATTTCACCTAAAGAGCACACCAAAACAAAACCCACAGTGAATATGTAACACAAATCATCCATAAAACTCCCCAACTGGGTTTTCTTCCACTGAACAACTCAGATAGCAATGTCTGAATTTTACATAAACACCACAGGCAAAGAGAGCAGTCCACCTATCATGCACACCTGAGCTTCAATAGACTCACATCCTTTTGCAAGAGCATTTTTCAGTCACAGGATGACTCCGTGTTTTTCTGTTTCTCCATTGGGACATCTGTCCTCTCTCACTCAGTAGCTAGATTACTTAATTGACAGTATAAATCCCTGGTCTGAGAAGATTTTTTCATTACACAGCAAAATTTGCCTTTAAGTAAGTCAGAGCACTGGACACAGGAACTCTCATTCCACTAGTGCCAGGTTCAACGCTGTTATCACTTTCTCAGTCCTCAAGTATTTCTTGGAGTATGGATCTATTCAACTATAGAAGATGACCTTCAAATGTCCAGTGACATTGTCCTTCCTGTTCAAAACTGGTATGACCTAACTGATGATCTACAGATTGTTCTCTTCTGTTCTTTCTGTTTGTTCCCTGACAAGTCGTATTTGCATTTGTTGTGGAATATTGACACAGCTTCATATTCAGTTGGAATAAATGGAGTTTATTCCACAATATATGCATAAGAAAGGCAGTAGTTAGAAGAGAGCATTTTGGTCATGAAATATGTAATATATTTGTTGTTTTTCAGTAAGAGAAGTGTTTGTCTACCAACATCTGAATAAAGGTTTTAGCAAGCAGATCATAATATTCATTCATGCAGCAATTTTTTCTATTAATAAAAAAATACGGTATCACTGTGCTAGTAAACCTAATTTTATCAAAGTATATGAGACAGACGGTTTAAAAGATTTGCCCAGTTAAAATACTTTGCCTATTGATAAGAGTGCTGTGTGATGAATATGTGCTTCACATGTTAAGAGGGTGAATTAAAGATTCTTCAATTTACAGATAATAAGATCTTGCAAGAGGAAGGAAAATGTATCTCAGGTGTAAACTAAGCAGCAGTGATAATCTTGATGGAATGAGAGAGTGTCAGAGCACACAGGCACTTCAAAAATACACTTCAAGTAACAGTGGATCTTTTCTTCAGTAGTTGCACTAGAGAAAATAAATCAACAGCAATATAGTTACAAAACCAGATTATGAATTCATACCATAGCTCTTTTGCCATGTAGAGCTGACCTGGGAGTACTGTGATTGCTGAGATATGAAAAGAGCTGTGATATAAACTACAGAACTGTGGATCCTAAGTACAGTGAGAATGTATCTCAAACACTTATTGGACCATCCTGGTCACCTGCCTCATCTCTCCCATCTTTCCTTGGTCACTGAAATTAAACTCACCACCATTCCTATATAGACTCATACTCTCTTTAAATAGTAAAAAACTTCAGAAAGAGAAGAGGACAATGCAAGAGAAACTAAAAAAAAACAAATAGTCAAGGCCTTGTAAACACAAGCATACCTGTGCCTGGATAATGCCTCTGTGCTGCACTTGACAGAGCTCATGGGAAAAGCAGATTTTAAATGACTTCCCTTAATTTTACCATCTCTTCTCCTTATTTTCTTCCTGGATAGTCACTGACAGTTACATGTGTACCCTGATTTAAGGACTGAATTCACACATAGATGTGTAGTCTCTCATGCTATCAGATGTACTTTAGGGTATCCCAGCTGGTCCCCAGCTCCTATTCCAGAAGACCACAGATTTGGCACAGGTGTCCTGTCTGCCAATGGTGCCCTGAATGCTTAACGTGCCCCAATATACTTCAGTCAGCATTTACTCATTTTCACTCAAAAGTGAAAAAGTGAGCAAGTGAGCCTTAAGAGACTTTCTTTAGTGGGGAGACATATTTTGGATTATTCCAAGGAGGACCAGTCAGGTAAAAGTTTCTTAGGATATAAGAAATTTGATCTTTTATATCCATAGTAATAAATACAGCATTCATAATTTATAAATATAAATAGGATTATCAACTTCGCCCTGCTAGGTATAAACCACAAACTTGTTTTAAGTTACAGCTTAAATTATGCAAAAACATTTCCAGTGGAAATATTTTCTTCCTCCAAATCCTTTTGACTGACAATGTTTACCTCCAGCTTCCATATTGTTGATCTGGAACATTCTCTAAGGGAAATTTAAATATTTAGAAAATTGCAAAGGAGGACACTAAGTTTGAAGAGTTTTTAAAATTAGGACTTTGGACAACCCTAGAAATAAAAGAAGTCAATAAATTATGCTAACAAGTTATAGAAGGCATTTAATAACATGGGTTTGGTCTTGGTAAAGATAAACAACCGAGCCTATGCATTTTTGTATGTACCACAGATACCAACAGCAAAAGAAGAAAAATAATATCAGGAAGCAAATACAATATGCTTAATTTATTATAGATTTATATTTATATTTGTATGCATTATATCTACAAAAATACATGTAAAGTGTATGACCAATTAGCATTAGTGTTTACCATTGTGTTTACCCGCATGTTTACAGTCTTATACAAAACATAGTTTTCAGAACAGTATCATTTAATTGTTGTTGCAGAAGTACTTCTGCACATTTAAAGAAATGCTGAAGTGTGCTAGAAAATTCTGTATCATACCATTTATATCCTGGTGATGTGGAAAAATATCAGTATTTTTCTGTAGAACTCTTGTTTTATCAAGGATATATTAATTGCTCTTTTCAGAAAAGGGGAGCATTTGCATATCTATGGCAAGGTGTCAGTTTAAGACACATCAGGGGAAGCTATGTGAGTCATACCATGTCAGAGTACAAAGCACAAAGTAAGTTTAAGTAAATGCTGCAACCTGACATTCTATGTCAGAAGCAGATACATCATTACCAAGGTAATCCAATCTATGACAACTTCATTATCTAAAATACTGAAAAGCCATGTTAGCTATGGATTGCAAAGGTCTCTGATAGTCGGAAAGCCTCTGCTTCATGAGGGCAGTACTGTAAGTGATTTACATGTCATACCCAGGGCTGCCCTTGTATGAATGGAGTAGAATTTTCTTTTCACAAACAAACTAGTTACAAGAAGACAGTATGATATGACATTGAGATATCATAAATTTGTCATACAAGGAAAATTCTCAAGATCAACACTGCAACAGTGGGAAAGATAGACTAAAAAAAAAAAAAAAACAAAAAAGCTGAACAATTGTTTGTAGTCAAATGTGCACAGTCTAGCATCAATAAACCAAGAAAATATTCACCCAGCCTTGTCTGGGGCATTTAACTTTGGCTGTTATTTTGGGTACCTACAACCTGTTTTACTAAGGTGAAATACAGTAGAATACAGGAACAATCTTATTCAAACACACATCATTTGTCATGCTTCCGACAAAAATGTCTTTCTGTATGGCTTTAAAGATCTTATTAAGAGACAGTGGGTGCTGAGTATATAACAAATTTAATATTGCAGTTAATGCATCCAGGTCAAAATCTTTGTACTTTAAAAAAACCTCAAATACCTATGCCTGGGGGAGATCATGGAGAAACTCCTCCTAGCAGCTGTGCTAAGGCACATGAAGGACAGCCTGGTGTTTTGGGACAGCCAGTGTGGCTTCACCAAGGACATGTCCTGCCTGACCAATCCAGTGACCTTTTATGATGGAGTGACTGCACCAGTGAACAAGGGAAGGGCCACAGATGTCATTTATCTGGACTTCCATAAAGTCTTTGACATGGTTCCCCACCAGATCATTCTATCTAAATTGGAGAGAAATGGATTCAATGGGTTGATAAGGAATTGGTTGGATTCATCCAGAGGATAGTCGTGCATGGTTCGGAGTCTCAAAGGACATTGGTGACAAGCATCGTCCCTCGGGAAATCCATATTGGAAGTGTTATTTCATATCTTCACTAATATTGGAACACTTAATAATAATACTAGACATAGATGAAAGGATCAAGTGCACCCTCAGCAAATTTACAGATGACACCAAGCTTCAAACTGAAAGAGACCAAGCTTAGATTAGGTATTAGAAAGTATTTTTTTACTGCGAAGATGGTGCGGCACTGGAACAGGTGATTCAGAGAAGTTGTGGAAGCCCCATCCCTGGAAGAGTTCAAGGCCAGTTTGGATGGGGCTTTGAGCAACCTAGTCTAGTGGAAGGTGTCCTTGCCCATGGTGGAGGGCTGGAACTCAATGATCTTTAAGGTCTCTTCCAACCCAAATAATTCTGATTCTATTATGATCCCACAACCACATCTGGTATGATGTTTATCAGCTTGCTTTGCACCATTTTACAATTCCATTCATTTCAGAAAGAAAGGAGGGAAACCTTCACAAAGTCTCTTTTTGAAAGTTAAATTTGAAGACAATTGTCCTCATAGAATAATCTTGACTTGAGAGAGACAACAGTCTTCCTAACTTCAATTGCTTGCTTGCCTGTGTTTAAATTGGTTCAACAGATTATGTGGACTACACACTTTTATTTGGTATTTTGCCCATTTTAGTATTAATTGCCAGAAATTTGGTTTGGTGGGAGCACTTCTGGTTTTCTGAACACATGTGTGAATATAAAAATGTTAATAAATTCAAAGGATAGTACACATATTTAAGTACATATCTTAGAAAATTTCAACTCTATGAACATAAAAAGTTTAGAAATCACTGCATGGACAAACCATTGAAAGTTAAACTGTTTAAGTGCAGTGCTTCCCAAGACTGTGGAACTTAGCATTAGCCAGAGAAATGTAGTGAACAAGGTACTGCTTGGGAGACCTGCAGTGTCTGGTTTAACAACACTGAAAAGTGAGCTCCTGGGAAAAGGGAAATAATCATAAATGGCTAAAGCTATCTGTGCCTTTTTTTTTTCTTAAAGATTCTTAGAGGTGACAATCAAAATGAATTCCTCTTGTTCGTTATTTAGGCTATTGTCAGGTTATTGATCCCCTTATTATGACCAATGCACATGGTTCACATCTCAGGGCAGACTGCACTGTTGTATCCACATTCCTTTTTAACAGTTTAAAAATTAACTGACTCTTTTATCTGGGTACATTTTGTACACGCGCCTATATCTTGTACAAACTGGTTGTCCTGTTGAGTGATGCTTACTCCCACTGACGTCTGCTGTGATAAGATGGAATGAGTCACACTAGGTGTTCGTAAAGGTTAACAAGTAATATATTCAGAGCTGCAGATAAATCACGATGCCCTTCTACATGGCAGATGCTACAGAGCAAATTGCTGAGAAATGCCTAAAAGTAGGTAAATAAATAGGTAGAATCGGTGGCTTTAAAATAAATTTAAAGGTGCACATTCAGAAAGCTGAGCATTATCCCTGCACAAAATGGTGACACTGAATGACCTCTAAATATTATTTCATTGTTAAGAATCTGGATACACCGTAGATAAAAAACACTTTTTTTAGCATCTTGTCACGGTGTGCTGCTAGTGTTAAATGTGGTTCACATCCTGATTTTGCAGCTTTTGCACCTGCCTGATCTGCACTCTCCCTAGAGGATTTTCTAGCCAAGACAAATCAGCATAACAGTTCTGCTCCATCTCCCTTCCCCTCTGGTATGAGAGTCAAAGAAACAGTCAAAATACATTGGGAGGAGGGGTTCTTTATATTTTTTCTTCTTCCTCTCTTTCCTTCTATATCAAAGGAGCCAAGGAAACTATTGATCATCCCATAAAGGATTTGGTAACTCAGTACATGGTATCTGTCTTCTGAAACACCACTGCAGAAAAGTTTTAGCTCAATATGAAGATGTTTACTTAGGCCAATTTTCAGAAGACATGGAAACATATCGGTCTTGCTGCACTCAATCCAGATGACTGCACAGAATCAAAATAAAGATATTTTCAAGCCAAATGCTAGTTCTTACTACTTCATTCTGTCAACAAAATGTTTCCATCGGGTTTCTGCAAGTGTGCTGCCCAATTTCCTTCCTAGAAAAAGTGATCTAGTTCTGCCACTAGAATAAAAGTTAGTTCATTCTGTCCTTGTGTTGTCTGTATTCATTAATGAAGTACTAGCACTAACTCTCCTCCGTCCTTCCTTAACATGGGAGTAAAAGATATATAGGCAAGGATCTGGATTTTCTGTGCTGATGTAATGGCCCATAGAAAATCATTGCAAACTGCTAGGCATCTGCTCTGCAAAGCAAGGTCGTCAGTAAAGCCTGATGGAGGAATATTTTACTCCATACTCACATATGCTAATTCTAACACATTCGATATCTATACTTTTGTTATTTGCTGGGTCTAGACAAGTCCCTGTGCAGTCTATCAAAGTATTATTTTATTCTATGGATGTACCTATCAACAGAGACTCTGAAAATTGTTTTTCAGAGGCACCCATTTTCTCTACTGACTGGACAAGGAGCCTGTTTAGCTAAGGTGCTATGAATCAGGATGCCACGACAGCAATCCATTCATTGAATTGTAGTATTTGCTTCAGGTGAAAATTCTACATTTCAAAATGCAGATTAATTACACTGAATATAAAAACTTTTATCTATACAACTATACTGTTGTTTCTTGCAATATTTTATTATGTAGGGTTTCCATTCAAATACTAAGTCCCAGAGTTCAAACATATATAAAACCATTTTAATTTAAACAAACTGAAACCTTTTTATGATTTCAGAAAACCTTTATATGATTTTCAGAAAAATGAAAAAAGAAAGAAAAAGAAGGAATATATGGAAAGGTAAAAGTTTCAATGGTCTAACTCCATCATCACCAGCTCATCAACTTCTGTCCTACGGTGGTTTTGGTCATTGATTTCTCTGAACCTGTATTTCAAGACTCAATTCTCAATAAAAATCACTACCATTATTGTTAATTTTGACATCATTGCTCCTGTCTCTACTTCCTTTTTCTTCAGTCCCAAGGAGATGGGGCAACTGAATGCCTCACTGCTTTGCCTCTGAGGGACAGATTCTAGGAGGACAAAAGCTAAATCAAATACAAATTTTAATTTGCAACAGCTTTCTCTAATGGAGAGTACCTATTAATGTACCTAGTATCTTCAAAAAATATTCAGTTTTTATGTGAGTTTTTGACGAGGCATTCTTTCCCTTTACATAAAACTAATACATGTATTTAAATTAATATTATTATACACCCATAATAAGAATACAAAAATTAAAATAAAATTCTACAGGACTCCTTTCTCTAAAGTGCGTTGTGGCAAGGAAAACATTCATGTTACACTGATTTCTGTGAACATTTATTAATAAAATTAGAACAATTTTAAAATCTAGTCAGCAGGCTTTGGTCTTCCTTTTAGTAAAGTAGTGACCATACTTCAATATCATTTAATTACTTCATTTTAAAACCTTTCTAAAGGTTCTCTGCTTTGAGTAATGGTGTACAAAAGCAATCTACCTCAATGGTTAAGCATTTAAGTAAAACAATCAATTTGAATGACAATCTGTTATTCATCCATAAATTGTATTAACTAATGAAAAGCAGACATTCCTCCACAATATTACAGTCACACAAGTCAGTGGAAGGCTTAAAACAACTGGGACTTTACAACCTTTTGATACAATTGTGTATGGCTAAATCAGTAGTAAAGTGTTTGAAGTTGATCAGGATTGAGTGAAACAGCTACATAACTAGAAGCTATGAATATAATGAAAGACAAAGACTTAATCACTAGTCAAATCCTTTGTGGGTTGAGGTAAAAGAGTCTAGTTATTTGACAGCTTTTATTTATCCAAAGGCCAGAATTAAGAAATATACATTTTATAGAAGCATTCATTCAATAGATCAAGGAACCTATTCCTTCATATATTAGTGTCACAAAGCAGTATTCCTAAACATGGCCCATGATAATGAAAATGGAGAAGAAAATATTTTGTGTGAAGGAAGATTCAGAGACAATTTCCTGTTCCAGGAAACAATCTTATCATATTTGATTTAGAGCCGGATAAACAAATTCCATCCCCACTGCACCAGGGAGTGCTATAGCATGGCTATTTTGAAAGTTGTAAAGTCCCTACTTTAAGAAGGTTATGGTAAAAATAAAAATACCCAAATATATTTTATGTAAAAAAAAAAAAAAAATTACAGCCTTATAATGTTTTAAAATGGCTCTTTTAAGACACTTTCTGGTTTGTTATTCTGACAGATAGAAAGAAAGAAATAGCATGAACCTACATGAAATAGTATGTCAGCATACCTGTAGAAGCTTTTGTGTACCCAACAGCTTTACTAGCAATGCAATGATGGGCCATCAAGGAACAGGGACCTGTGAAGTCTGCTTCTCCTTTAGGCAAGGGAGCAGCAGCCAAGCAACAGGATGAGGCATGTTCTGCAGACCAGAAAAATTATTTTTTCCCAGGTTTGGTCAGCGTGTAGCTCAGGCTGGGAGCAAAAGTGGGGAATTGACATGAAAATCAACCACCCCATAAAAGAACAGGATCCTGAACTTGGAGATGGCTAAGAGTGAGTAGATGTATGCTTCATCTCCTTTTATTGAAGAGATAAGATTGGCCTGGTCTTCTGCACTGTGGTGACTGAGGACATGAAGCATTGTTTCCATCACTGCTAATTAAACAGATAACTCTGTGGAGTTGAGTACTCACAGATAATGTTGAGTGTGATTGCTAGGTAGTGATGCTGGGGTGATGGCTTTGAGTATGTAATGATAATGGTTAATAATGAGAATAAACCATTGGCATGAAATATGTTGCTAATTAGTCCCACTCTAGAAAAGTTTTATTTTGCCATTACAGGCATGATTTATAATGTATTTAAACATACCCACTACAGTGAAATCTGATTCCTAACTCTTAAATTTTTTTCAGTGTATATGTATATATGTGCACACATACAGGTACACATAATCATATTCAACAAGTGGTTTCATCCCTAAAAGTAAAATTCACTGATAGGGAAATGAAGGAAAGATGGTCCATGGTAATGAAGGAAAGTTCCTGCGTGGTAACAAGTGAGCGAGCTCTAAGAAAAACTCTAGTTTGTTGTATATGAAAGAAAAATTATTGTAATTCTCATGGCTGTCTTTGATTTCAATAACACTTGGAACAGTCATGAAATCAGTTGTGCAACTCTTCTGCACAACAAGATGTAATAATTTCAAAGTATTTCTCCTAGAAGCCAGGAGCTTGTTAATATTTGAAGGGTATTCTGCATATGAACTGTATGTAACCGTGAGGGAACAGAATCGTTACTGACAGACTTCAGCTACTGTAAACCTGTGCATGTTCACTGATTTCAGAGCAGCTATGCCTGTTTGCCATGGTTATTAAATGTGCTAATGATTATAGGACTACACCTAGGCCAGGAATTTGGTAAGGAGCAAAGATATGCCTCTAACAAAAATGGTTTAACAGAATTTAAATGCTTAACTTTCACACTATGCTTTTTAACGCATTTTGTCTGAAGTTTTATGATTATCATTTATAACTGACAATACCTAAGTAGTTCTTCCTGATTATCCTAATGTTATTCTGAAACAATTTATACTGAAGACCTTCAGATCAGAAATTGGTTTATTTTACAAGTAGAATTTAACTCAGCCACAAAATAAAAAAAAAAATATAATGTATAAATGCTAGCAGACATACCCTTAGTTTTTTATCAACACCAATTTTTTTATTAATTCTGTATCTTCAACACTTTAATATTTTTTTATAGTTTAACACTTCCAGCATTTTATAAAAAGATAAGTTATATTTTCCACTTCTCTCATATCCAGGGAATCAATTATTCTATCAAATAGAGATACAAAGTTATCTTGGTATTATCTGTCTTTTTAAAGATGGTTTTGATTTTCCATTAATTTCTATTTCTAGAATTAATTCTTCCTAACTTATTTAAAATATTTCTACACTCTTGAAATTAAAACATAGGTTCCTTTTTCTCAGGGTTATGTTTTTCTTTCTATTAATTAAAGTGTAATGTTTATTTTTTTACAGGTATACTTATACTCTGAATTTGATAAATCAGTTACTCATCAAAATTTAAAATTGTACCACTTTTTCATAATTCCACAGTGACAATCAACAAATTTCTTGTTCGGAGCACATTAAGCTCTGAGTTCCTATTCCTCCTCAGATGTGGTAATTTCCATTTCTATTCTGACACTGCCATTAGCCATCATATCTCTGCCCCTGGATTTACTTTGTTTTTACTGAAAGTGATAAAAAATCTTAATAACTTTGATTATTCGTAGCTTGAAAAATTGCAATGTCCTTCCAAAATTATTTTGGTCTCAAGCTGGTGTCTACCCCTTTTGTATCCATGTATTAAAGAACTTCTGTTCTAAGAGAAGACCAACATCTCTAAAGAGTAACTCACCCCTGCTAAAATAACCAGTGATATGTCTCTTGAAGGAACCTACCTTTGTCCATTAATTATTGGGAAATCCTAATTGCTGCTTCGTTTAACTGTTAGTTGATATAAATTTATCCATAAGGATTGACAATTGAATAAACAAGAAAGAACATGGAGAATAACATTTATTTTAAACTCCTAGTTCTTCTTACTATAGCTGTATACCAGGTGGCATGGACTCCATTCAGTTACCAATGGATACAGGGACAAATTTTTTAAATGCACTTAGCTAGGTAGCAAATTGGGATGTAAAATATGCAGAAATTTCCCAGTATTTCAAGTAGATTTCTACACATTCAAAGATCTAAATAGCAGGAAAAAATCCATTCAGAGTGGGATATAATTCATCACTTGAAGTAACAATTCCCTGCTGAATTTCACATGGCTCTACATAGGTACTTAGAAGATTGAATCATACATTTTGAACAAAGAATATTAATTTCTCTTTTGTCATTCATATCTTATAGAATAGCTAAGTTGCTGACAGAAAAAGTGTTTGGGGAGTAGTATAGGAACAGTAAAAGGATTTGCAATTATTAGCCATATGAATTGCATTTCTAGTATTGCCATCTCTAAAAGCTGACAGTGAAAGTGGTACTAGGAAAACTTTACTTCTCACAGAAAATATTAATCAAAATACACAATTATAGAAGTATTTGACCAGAGATTGAGGTTGTTTATTCCATGGTTTGATTTGGTATTTGAATCTGAATCAGAAGGGTTCAGACTTGAGGAAAAGAATCAATAGTATGGAAATTATTCCAGCTTTCCTCCTAACATTTTGTCCCAACATTGCAGAACGAAGCAAATGAGATAAGTTGTTCTGGTCAGCACATTGTGATTCTGACAAAGAAGATTAAATTTCTCAAAAAAAACCCACCACTGTAGGCCAAAATTTTTTTATTCACAGTTCTCAAGGAAAACAGTGATCAGAATTAAAGGAGATTAATACATCTTTTCAGCTGCTAAATTATCACTTACATAAGCCTCCATTTTCAGCTCAACTAATTACAGCAGAGAGGTTGGGAACAAGAAGATCAATAGAAGAAGACACAGAATAGGTCAGCTGCACTAAACCAGCCCATTGCTACATTCCTTCTCATCTTCCCAACTCTAAAGTGTGACATTCAAACAGATTTCCAGCTGGTGGAGAAAGAAGTTTCCCTTAGATCCATGTTGTATGTTAGAGGAACAATACATTCATTCTACCCACCCTTAAGGAAAAAGGAGTGACACTGGGATAAAGAAATGCAAAGAGAGCATTTTTTTCTACTGCTGTAATTTTTCAGCACCTTTACATTTTGTATTATTAACTAATGGTCTTTGTTTTCTCCTTAATATTTTCAACTCTTTCTTGAAAACTCTACATTCATTGATATATTTCCTCATAGGTTTATGCAAAATATTTGACTGGAACATCTGGATCTAATGTAGCTACTGTTTGAAGACAACAATTAAGAATATTAACAAGCAGCGGCAAAAGTATTAAATTAATTAGAGGGTAATGTGTACCTGCCACTTCATGCACCATAAATATTCTTCTGTGTATGCTTTAATTGAAAAATTTATGAGTATTTAGGCTATGAAAATTGAAAAGCACAGTTAGATAAAAAATACAGTTGGATAAAAAGTTCAATAGGAGCTCACCCTACAGTTAATGCTAGAAAGTGAAGATCTGTTTACTATAGCAAATAGACATTAAAAGCCATTTTATATTATTCTTGACACTTATCTATCAGCCTTCCAAGAAGGTATCTTGCTTGAGCACGTAAAAAACCCTTCTGTAAAAGCCATGGCTATACTAACTGTAGGTGTAATCAAACTAAATAAAGAATACCATATCAAAAAGAAAACATAAAAAAACTCCAAAAAACTATAGGAAGGTGTGTCATAAAGAACACATAGTATATATGCGAGCAGTCACTGCAACAAACAGCCTCTACTAAGTCATTAACCTAGAGTTTATAACTCTCCAAAAGGCAGTGCAAGTAATAATATTCTTTAAAAATCCTTAAGTAAACGTATCACCTGAACAAAAAACAAAAAGGATAAAATCAACATTCTTTGGCTTCAGGAGAGTCAGATCTCCACCTAAGAGGAAATAAATTAGATATATCTTTATTAATAATAATTTTCAAAAATTTCACATGTGCTGAAGCAGACAGACTCATTGCTTTTCTTGGCTTCACATGCCTAATGACAGAAAAAACCTGCAGGAAAGAAAGGAAAAAATAATCCCATCACAGATTATGACTATGTTAAAGACTAGAAAGTATTCATAGTTTTCTGACAAGTCTGTGCTAAATAATAGAGTACCTCCTGACTCATGCAGTGTATTTCAGTAACTTATTTATTGCAGAAAAGATTTGTTTAGATACCATGGAGATAAATAAATTCCAATTTCTATATAGAGTTCATAGTAGCTCTGCTGGAATCAGACACTTTTCATGTTGGAACACCAGCATTGCTGACACCAGTCTTCAAGGATAAACAAAATGAATTTATTTTTTCTTATATAACTATATTTTAAAGTATACTGTTGGGCACAATGTAAAGGACATATACACATACACACACAGACTCACCTAACTTGATATATTCTGCTAGCCAAAAATGACTTTTGCAAGCAAATTCAGGTAATTCCATGTTATGCAACTAACCAAGGTACTCAACATAATAAAATTGTATCTACAGCTTCCAGAAACAATCTTCTGATTTCATTAGCAGTTAGAATTAGTACTTATCTTTGACTTTAAATAGACTACAAGCTCTGTACCGTGCATATAAATGTCCAGCCTGTCTGTTTAATCATTCTGTTTCAGTATTTTGCATGATGCCATATGTTCCTGTGACTAAACAATCTGCAGTTTCTATTCAGCTGGCTTTTATTTTTGAGATCTCTGGGATTTAAAATTTCTCTACCAGAAGTGCCATTCCCTCCATGCTCTGATCTGCCTCTTAGCTCTACAATCAACAATCTATTTCATAGTCCCTAAAAGAGAATATGGATGGTGTCATCTCTACACATGATGATGTTAATTACTGTCACCCCATCACACTCATTTTCTCATAACAGAAACTACAGGGATATACCAAATTAACTCCTTCCTCCTTTGAATGCCTATTCCAAAGCCAAGAAGCTTTATTTCTAAATGACCTCATCTTTGTGTAAATATATTTGGAGTATTTCAAAGAGCATGACTGAAATTTAGGATGCCCTTCTTACCATCATAAAATTTACATCTATTTATCTTTTTACTGTTTGTTTTTTTTTTTTTAATTGAAATTATATTATGTGTTGGTTTGACCCTGGGTGGATGCCAGGTATCCACCAAAGTGGGTCTACCAGTCTCCTTCTCAGCTGGATGGGGGAGAGAATAATATAAGAGAAGGCTGGTGATTCAAGACAATGACAGAAAGTGACCACTCACCATGTACTATTATGGACAACACAGACTCAACTTGGAGAAATTAGTTTAATTTCTTATTAATCCTCTCAGAGTAGGGTGATGAAAAATAAAAGCCAAATCTTAAAAAACCTTCCCCCACTCCCTTCTTCCCAGGTTCAACCTCACTCCTGAACCCTCTTCTGCCAGCAGCACAGCAGGACAGGGAATGGGGGTTCTGGCCCCACATTGTCTCTGTTGCTCCTTCCTCTGCAGGGGTGGACTCCTCACACTCTTCCCCTGCCACGGGAGACAGTCCTGCATGAAATTCCCCAATATGAGTCCTTCCACAAGCTACAGTTCTTCATCAGATGCTCCAGCAGGGATCCCTCCCTTGGGCAGCATTCCTTCAAGATCTGCTTCAGTATGTGACCCTCACTGGGCCAAAACTTCTCACCAGTGTGAGCTGCTCTCCCCACAGATCCACAGGTTTGTCAGGAATCAGTTCCAATATAGGCTTCAAATGGGGCCAAGTGTCCTTCAGGGATTCATACTCTGGTGTGGAATCCCCCAGGGGCAGTAGAGAGATTGCTCTACCATGTGGACTGTGGGCTGCAGGGGCACACCTGCCTCTTCATGGTCTTTTAACTTGGGCTGCAGGCCCATCTCTTCTCCTGCACCTGAAACACCTCTTGCCCTTCCTTCACTGACCTTGAGGTGTGCAAAGCTGTTTCCTCTTGTATTCTCACTTTTCTCTTTGCCTGCAACTTCCTAATTCGATTTTTCTCCTCCTTGATTATATTATCCCAGAGCTGCTACCACCATGGCTGATGGTCTTAACATTGGCCAGAAGAGGGTCTGTCCTGGAGCCAGCTGGCATTGACTGTGTCACCCAAAGGGGAAGCTTCTAGAAGCTTCTTACAGCAGTCACATATATAGCCCCCTCACTACCTAAACCTTGCCGTGTAAACCCATACATATGATGACTTTAAGAAATTATGAAGTCACTCAACTGCAAAAAGATTGCAATCAAGTATTAATTATGTCAGAAATACAGCTACCATCACTTTAAAAATCATAGAAAACACTAACAATAAATATGTACAACAGCAATTGAGATTGCAATTTTTCTTCATATTATGCTTGAAATGGGAAATAATTGAAAGAACTGGGACACAACTGTCTTACTGCTGTTAAAGGCATCATTAATAATTCAAGGCACAGGTTAATGACAGATTATTGAAGCTTTCACCTACTCCAGGCTTGATTCAGGCAGGAAATCAACCTGGCCATCAGAAATAGAGACAGGCAGGGGGAGAGAAGTGTAAATAATGTGCCAGCCTTGCACCATTTTAGTTAGCATGCCAAGAGTAAAACAAACTGTACCTAAACTGTGTTTTGTGCTATAACACAGTTAAGGCAGAAACTGTTGCCAGTTTTGACTACCACAGCAACTAATAAGTACCTATACCTAAAAGAGAAGCATCTTAGTGATAAATTTGCTTGTCAAAGTGGTCAGCTTATCTTCAGGAGCATTCCACACTGAAGTGGTGGATCTCAGCATACTGAAATGGGAAAGCCCCAGGAGAGGGCAGAGACCTCCCAGGAGCTGGAAGCTCACAAAAGAAATGTTGGTGGTAGCACTAGATATGAAGGCACAGGTCTGTGGGGTTGACACACTCTCTAGAGGGGTGTGCTGCTTGCTGGGGGCTCACATCAGGGATGTGAGAGAACACTCTCTGAGAGAGCACCAAGCCTTGTACAGTCCACTATTCCCTGTTACTGTTGCTCCATGTGGAGCAGCCTGAAGAGGACCAAGAAATGATTAGAGAGTACTTGTACAGGCAGGAAGGATCTCTGGAACACAGGGGTTTTTTAATCAATTCTACAGACCAAAGGGAAGGAATTTGAAAGAGATAGCAAGACAGTGCACAGCAAGCTTGCTACCCTGAGCTTCAGGCAGGGATATGCTTGGTAGACCATCACAGGATAAAGCAATGGAGGGAAGAGACACCAAAGAAAGGTGGTTAATATTTAAGGATCACCTCCTCTAAAGTCAGGAGCAATGCATGTCAACAAAGAGGAAGTTAGGGGAAAAATGCCAGGAGGCCTGCATGAATGAAAAAAAGTATCTCCTGGACACCAAGCAGTGTGCTGCAAACATGCTGGAGGAATGGGATGGCATCCAGAGGAGCAACCTTGAGATGTGCTTCTCTGCAAACGTTATGAAGTTCAACAAAGTCAAGTGCAAGGTCCTGCAGGTGAGTTGGGGAAAACACAAGTGTAGCGGTGGTTCAAGCCCAGAGAGTTATATATCCCCTAAGGAATTTCTGGGGACCTAGAAAGTGAGGTCCTTCTAAGGTAGAATTAGGTTTGGCCTTGGAAAGGGGGTCAAACTCCCTTCTCCCATCCCTCAGTTAACAATGGTATCTTGTGTTTCACTCTCTCCTCCCTTACTCCTTCCGGACTAGGCCCTGACCCTCTGACCCTTCCCTGTTCCTTCCCTGTACCGTTATGAGATAAGTTGTAACCCTCAGAATAAAAGTCTGAAAGCTGGGTTTTCCGGGGTGCTTTCGCCCCTGAACCCAAGTAGAGCAGACCATGCTGTCTTGTGTCTGATTTGGGCTCCAGGCAAGGGAGCACTCTCTCTCTCAGCAGCTCTCCGGCTTTTGGGACAGCAGCCAGCATCCCAGGGAAGCCCAGCTCACGGCAAGGGGAAAAGAAGTCCTCAGCTGAAGTTGACTTAACTAAAAGGAAACTTTCAGAACAAGCCGCCAAGCCGCCGGCCGTCCCTGTGGTCAGCTGTCCGGCCCTCACCACCGGCCACACATAAGTACCAATTGAGCAGAGAATGGATTGACAGCAGCCCTGAGGAGAACGTGGTTGTAATTGGCTGATGAGAAGCTCAACAAGAGCTGGCAATGTGCACTTGCAGCCCAGAAAGCCAAACGCTGTTCCAAAAGCAGCATGACCAAGAGGGTTAGGGAGGTGATTTTTCTCCTCTGCCGTGTTCTCATGAGTATGGACCTGCAGTGAGTCTGAAGGAGGACCACAAAGATTATTAGAAGGCTGGAGCACCTTTAGAGAGAGATAAGGTTCTTCAGCCTGGAAAAGAGTGGATCACCTTCTTGCTTCCTTCCGAAGATAACTACAGGAAAGAAGAACAGGGACTTCCCATGAAGGCATGTTGTGACAAGACAAGAGTGAATGGTTTTAAACTGAAAGAGAGTCAATTTAGATTAGAAAAAAATGCTTTACCCCTAGCATGGTGAGACACTAGAAGAGGTTTCCCAGAGAAGCTGTGACTGTCCCACCCCAAAAGTATTTAAGGCCAGTTTGTATGGGGCTTTGGGTAACCTGGTCTAGTGGAAGGTGTCCATGCCCATGGCAGAGGGTTTGGAACTAGATGATCTTTAAGGTTGCTGCCAACTCAAGCTATTCTATGATTCTATAATTCCATAATTATTGAAAATATTTGCAAAAATAACTCCCCTCATAATTGGTCATTTTATGATCTATAGTTATATGCAGATAAGATTAAAGACAGGTTTTATGGGCCCTAAGAGGAAATAATTTCTTCATGTTCAAAAGTAGTTTACTCACCAAGGGCAAAATTTACACATTTTCTTTTATGATGGAAATCAAGAACACATTATACTGGCAGTTTCCAAGGCTCATTAGACCAACTAATCTGATGCTTTTCTAAATTAACACTGATTATTTCTTGATATCTTTTATAAACTTTTTTAAAAACTTTTTTGGTTTTCATTGTCCTATGAAATCAGCTTCTGCTTTCTGTCAGTGCTTAATTCAGCAGCAATGTTTTCTGAAGTGTATCTTTAGTCCCCGTGTCAGATTTAACAGCTTCACTTAGTGTTTTAGTTAACTCCTGTGCTCAGCTACTTTGCTGTTTATAGTTTCATCTGCTTCCATCTGCTCTGAATAAAGTTGCAGTAAATCTGGCCTCTTGCCTTTTCTGTCAATTCTTCGGTGAAAATAAAGTCTAGAGGGCAGGAACCCCAGACTTGGAAGGCTTAGTGGAAATCCTTATTCCCTCACAGACCCATGTTATGTTGAATAAAACTCAAACAGCCCATTAAGGGCTTAGGATCCTTAATCTTCATTATATCTGGTGGGGACCTGAGGAAGGGAAGGAAAGAACTTGTAAAAGAAATTCTGTGAGAACAGAAAATTATTTTTTTACCCATGATTACAAAATTATTCACTGATTTTAGGTAGCGTAACCTTTCTCCAGTTGGCAGTAACAGGTGTTCCTCTCTTTGATTTATCACATAAAAGTTTTGAACCAACTGTTGCAACAAGCTTTTGAAAAATTCAATTGAATTTTTCTAAAAATTATTTTTTTTTAAATTTAAGAATGTGTTTATTATTGATTTCGCTAAGAACATTTACAAAACACTCTTGTCTTGAGCTGACTTAAGGAATCTTGAAAGAAGATGAGAGCTCATTTAATTAAAAAATGTATTTGATCAAGAATGGGAATCACTAAGATCTCAGGATGAAAGAGAGAAAGAGTAGAGGGAAATGTCTGCCTTCAAGTGTGAAATTTTTTTTGTTGAGCATTTGTGTTAGTTCTCCTTTCTTCCTATGCTGCACTGAGGGGGAGTGATGAAGCAGCTGTGAGGTGCTTTGCTGTCTAACCCCAGCAACATTAGGAAAAACAAAAAAAGGGCCACAGACTGAACAGATCTATTCTGTAGATCAGAGTAAATATCAGAAAACAGGCAATTAAAATATCACCTCTTATATCTTCTTGATGTGATATAGTTTGGGAGCAGGACACACAGAATAATAATGTATTTGTCTTAATAATCATTAAATGGCACAAGGTTAGGCAGCATGAATACCAACTTTGAAATAGTACTTTCATTTAGTTGCAAGCTCCTATATTTCCCCTCATCCAGTAGAGATCTGTTGCAAGCTGGAATTGGTTTTATATTAGAAAACAGGATGAGTCATTACAGCGATAACATGAGAAGCTGAACTATACCTTGAAAGCATTACATAACCTCTTTAAGGAGGCTCTTTAAACAGTTAACAAACAGCACAACAATTTACCAGTATAAAACTCATCAAACATTGCCTAATAGAGGACCAGCTTCCCCTGGTGAAAGCTGGCAAGAGGAACTGGATATGAGAAGCACTGACTCAAGTGAGCACCACAAAATTTTATTCTTCTCCTGTTTCCTAATTTCCTTTGTGGGTGGCAAAGCATTCCACATCCAAACCTTCTATTTTTATCTCAAATTCACATATATAAGCTAGCCATACTAGAGACCACTGTAGTAGATACCTGAATCCTGCAGGATAGACATTTGAACTATTAGGCTTGGAGTAGGAGGAGAAAGAATATTCCTTGTGGAAGTGGGATATGATTTTCTCCCTTACGCGTCTGAAAGATAGGATTTGGGAGAATAAAACTGTTCATAACTGTGATTAAAAACTCTTCTCATGCACTGCACTATAATGAAATAAAGCAATGTGTGCAACTGAAACAGCCTATAACTCATAACACATTTCTTACACAGAGGCAAAAGCACAGAAGGTTATATAGAATTCCTTTTAATAGATGAATGGGAGAATTTAAATGCTACAAACACATCAACTGCTCCAGTTTTTGAGGAGACTTTCATACTGCAAGCTACAGAACAAGCCAAGCCATGTTTGTGTCCCTTACTTGTCCCAAATGGATGCTAGAGAAATCATTCAAAGATGCAAAAAGGAAAGAAATTGAGTGGTCTGGAGAGGGAAACAATGTGTTTCCCAGATCTTAGAATTTTAAGATTTCTAAGAGAATTCTAATGCAAACAAGTGAACAGAAAAATTTCTGCAAAGTTTCAGCCTCCAGAGATATTTTCAGCTGCACTGAATCAATCTCTGCTAGCACCACTGTAATGAATCCTAACTAAGCAATGCATTGGGGCTTTGTTTCACAGCTGAAGACACTGGTGCTTTGCTCACCTCATCTGTGTGAGGTTTCAATTGAGTACAGCACCCTGCAAACAAAACATTTGGATAAATCTTTCAGGAGACTAATTTTTTATGATGATTTTCTTCATAGACCTGTCATTTAGCTTTTTCCACAATCTTTCTCACAGATTGCAAAAGATAAGTAGAAGAAATCGGTTAAATGTTTATTCATAGAACAAGAGTGGGATTATTTTTATCTCAGTAGGCACATCATAAGCTCAGAAGAAAAGTATCTACTTTTAAATTGAATAGCACTGAGGAAATAAGGATCAGGGAGCATGAAGATACAGAAGAACAAAGATTTTTTTAAAGGTTGGGTTTTTTTTCTTTTAAGAAAACAGTAGCTAGTGGGAGAGAAAAAAATAAAAATCACAGAAGCAAACTTTATAAATATTAGTTATATTGAGTCAGTTTTCATAAGGAAAGGCATAGACTTTTAGTAAAAAAAAAAAGACATTGAAATAAAGAGTGGTAGCAAGTATGGGCAGAGCTCTGCATACAGTAAGATGCAAATTGGTTAACCTGTGATAAGCGCAACCCTCAGAAGGAAACAAATACATGTAATCTTCAATTAGCATAATATTTTACAGGTTTGCACATTTAGTGGTGACCATCCAGAAAAGAGGGTGACATTATACTACAATGGTTCTGTTTTGACATCTAGCTGTAGCACTGGCTCCAGGCAACTATTAGCCTTTAAATGACCCAAGACTGACAGGTGTTTTCAGTCAGTGTTTATTCATTATTTTAAATCTGATAAATTTATACCTATAATCTCTTTCTTGCTGTTGAATATCCAACATATGAAATTTAAGTCGTAATTCTTAGCTTAACCATCCACAAAAATTAAATTCAAAGGAAAAATGAACATGGTGAGAACCAATTATCACTTACAGTGATTTGAACATGACTGGATATTTTCCTCATTTTATTTGTTTGATTTTTCTGTTGGCATCACTAAATAAACTTCAACCACAGTGAAAGACAAAGCTCATGATCCAAAAATAAATCTCACAAGCTTTGATATGCTTTTCAAAGTGAAATGTACACACCTGATGAAAAATATTCATACTGACAAGTGAATAGATGACACTGAGGAAAATACATCCAGGTATCTTGGAGGATCATCAGGAAGATATGCACAAATTTGTTGTGACAGAAAAGAATGTGTCTCAGAATACTGAACAAATTGGGGGAGATTTAGTCTCCATTCAAAATATATGTAGATATAGCTATGTGAGAAACTTGCATAATATTTGCTGCAGTGGTAGATGGCACAGTTTTAGCCAATTGTGTTAGATGCTTCCAGTCACAGTGCAAAAAAAAAAGAAGGTAAAAGAAACAAATAAGACAATTTTAATGAAACAGTTCTACAGATAAAGCACAACAAAATCTCAGAGGAAGCAAGGTTGAAGATAAGGTTTAAAAAGTAGAAAACTATTCAATGTCTTGTGGCAGAAAAGGGAGAAGTTCAGAGAAATGAAACTGAGGAATTGAAAAGGTGATATCAATGAGTAAGATGCCAGGAGTGCATAAACAAGGTAAGTGGTTATGTGACAAAGTTTATTATGTGAGACCAGAAAAATTGATAGTTATTCTGGAAAGAAATTATATACCCTTTCTTGAGAGGTTAGAAATGATAAGAAACCTGAAAAAGTGGTCAGAAAACAGCACTGATGCAGTTTCGGGCTTTAAGTGATCAATCATTCAGACTTGGCAACCTAGACTTGCTGAAATTTCTTAAAAAGTGTTTTTCAGAAAAAGTTACGTTGATAGATTTAGGAAGGAGGTCTATAGTGGGGGATGCTATTGCACTGGAAGTAAAATGTCAGAGAAAAGTGTACAAAAATACCTTAAAAATTAAAGCAGAGGAATGGGAATATCTGCTAGATAATGATCTAAACTCTAAGGGTGCACTGAAACTACTCATTATTGTCTACAAGCTAAAGTAGTCTGTGCTTTTACAGACAAAGACAAGGTTAGTGCTGCTGGAGGAAAAAAGAAAGTAATGACAACGAGCAGCAATAGTGAATGAAGGAATAGAAGGGAGTTTGACACCATAAATATTACTTTGCAACAGCATTGGCTGTTAGAAACACTATTAGAAGGGAAAAGTAAATGCAACATGGTTTCCTCACAGACATAGCACTACAGCTATGACCTTCAAACTGTGTTGTTTGCCACATGGCACAATTTCTCTTAAAAAATTAATTGAAGGACTGGCCAGTGTTTAATTAAATGTTTCCTTAAGTTAACAGCTCTTGTCTTCAAAGTAATATTATTTGTTTTTTCATAATATGCACACAAGCACACATATAAAAGCAAACACACATATGGATGGCATGTCATTTTGTATCATAACAGCCATTGTCAAGACTTTTCTTAACACAGATTATTATAATTACTTGATTATCACGTTAAGCTCTTGAAGATTTTTTGACACTGTTTCATGAGTATTCCAAGCCATTAACTATTTCTGTTTTCAGCACAAAATAATCTTAACTCTACTTTCATGCTCTTCATTCATCTGTACTTGTAATATTTGTTAATTCTTTTTTGTATGACTAAAAATCAGAATGCATGACTAAAAAAAGAAAAGGTGAGTGAAAGAAATATATTGAAATAAGTATTTTGAGAAAAATGTATAATCTCTGTCAATCATAAAAGTTTATTCACAGAAGTGTGATTATAGTATTGAAATACAATGTATTAATTTCAACAGAAATGGAACTAGGGAAAGTTACGTTGGAGGGTTGCAGACAGAATTTTGGAACAAAACTACATCAGGAGGGTAAAATAGCCAGTAGTCTGACAAAGTAGTTAGGATTCAGAAGTAGTCTAATGAAGTATGGGGAAACAAAAGGGAACAGCTAAATACTTTTTTGGCTTGATGTGGACAAGGAACATGAATTTGAACCTTTTATATCTAAAATTATTATTCTATGGATTGGTTATTTTGTGTTATGATTAGGTTTCCCCCACAGAAATAAAGGCATTACAATTAATTCAAGAAGGGAAAAAAGTACTTCATGCCAGGGCATGCAAAATGTTTTCCACCATCTGTCAGATCCCACAGCTTGTTCACTACAGTTCTGTGGTTGTTGTTGACTGAAGTCTACCTACCTGACTGGCATTTCTCCTCGTTGGAAATGAAGGGTTTGTGGTCCATTTCCTACTTGTATTATCTTACATTTGCTTTTTCCTGTACAAAGCAAAACAGCCTGTAAAACGTTTTTTATTATAAATTCTAGTAAAATTATACTCTGCCAGCACAGACCAAGCGAGAATGTTGATAAGGACTCTAAGCTGTCATCCTGAGGTTCAAATTTCAAAAGTTGTAATTCTTAGGAAACTCCTGGCAGGCTTGTAATTTTCTTACTTTCCCAAATGCTTATTTGAGTGGGTAAACAAACAAGCAGATGCTCAGCCTCTCTCACAAGATGAAAAGATATTCATGCCTCCAAAATAATGTAAATTTATATTATTTAGAAGTTCCATTTTTTTTTTCATTTCAGCAAAAGAACTAGGAGATAGAATTTAAGTAATCTTCAATATGTCTCAGACATACTTTTAGAGATATTCATGCGAGAAAGAAAATGGAATCAGGGGCTTTGGTCCACAGAGGCTACATCCACACCAGTAGGGTGTGCAGTCTGACAAAAGTGACTTTGAATGTATTCAGGTTTTACATTGCATAAGCTTTGAAATTATGAATGTCTAAAGACATAAATGACATCATAATTTTTATTACACTAAAAATACTAGAATTTCCAGTCATGACAGTATGTTAACACATTTAAAAATCTTGAATTATTTTTTTTCTTCTTTTTTTAAGGGTGCTCTTTATATATTGTGACATAAACATACCATCAAAATGCACCTATAAGTGTATAACTATGAGAAGAGAAATGCCTCACATGCTCTTCCTGTTTAATCTGCTTTAAGAAGAAAAGCTTTAAGATGTGAATCTTGCTTTATGGAGGGGAACAGCTGCTGTGAAAGTTTTCCCTACAGATTGTACCACTTAACTAAGGAAATCACAGAAGATGGGGTTAGTTATGCTGCATGAAAATAGCATAATAATAAAAAATCACAACACATACACACACAAAAGCATATTATGTTTAAGTAAAGGGAACTCTCCGTCTCTTTCTTTCTGTGGAATAATAGAATGGAAAAAAATATATTGGAGGAAATTAGTGTGATCTTTATTCCTTTTATGAGACATCTTTTGAGATTCAGCGTAGCTCCAAAAACATTGGAAAAATGGATAAATCTGAAAGTAGGTGATATTTAAAGTCCAACCTAAACCATTCTGTGATTGGGCAAACTTAAATATCCAATATGCCATACTAATATATCAGTTACATTTTTGCCAGTGACTAATTGTATACATGCAACTTTTCAAAGTACTCTGAACACCACTAGGTATGATATGCTTGTGTTTAAACTGAGAATCATCAAATTTTGGTTATATTCCTATGCCACTAACTTCCTGCCAGACCTAGGAGAACTCTATTAACCTTTAATTGACTCTGTCACACAGCCTGAGAAATCAGGACAATATATTTGGCTCTCTTCATAATGCACTTTGACATCAGTAAGAGGAATAAAGCTTGGCAGGTGCAGGACTGTTCTGTGTCACAGAACCATCAGAAATGCATGCAGCTCCAGGGACACACAATGGAAGATACGTGACTGCTCTGTTTACTTCAGCTAAGCATTTTTCAAAACATTTGCCAATTTCTAATTATGTGCTCATATGAAATATGGCTGGGAGGAACCTCATAGGGTTATTCACTCAAACTGTTCAGCCCCCAGTCAGGATCAGCTGATATTTTAGCTTTTGGCTCTTTCTTTCATTTTTTTTTTTCCTCGGTAGACAGAGAATTTATTAGCTTTCATTTTTTTTGGCAGAAAGATCAAAAAAGGAACCAGCACCAAACAACTTTTTGTTAATGACATTTTGTAATTATTAGGATTATTATGTTGCTGAAAAAAAATGACATGTCATTTTTCCTGCATGTCTTGCATCAACTCTTTCATGTCCTGTGAACTTCTTTAACAAGATGCTTAATTTACATAAAAAAATGAAATAGTTCTGATACATGTAAAATGTTATTTCCTGTTACTTAGCATTATATTCAAACTTAATCTTTTTTTCTGTTAATAATAGGCAATATCACACTTTAATTAATTTCTTTAATTAATTCTTAATTAGATTATTTATGTCCTTGTCTCTTTTTTTTCCCCCTGTTTTGCATATATTGGTTAATTCTGGAAAACAAATCATTATATCTTGGCATATTTTTTTTAAAAATGCTTAGGTGCATTGAATCCTATGTGATTTCTTTAAAGCACCTAGACTTTAGACCATTCTTTGTAGAAAAATCCTGCAAAGTTTTCATGCATAGAACAGCAATGGTATTTAGTTTAGATTAATTAAGTTTTTCTAAACTCAATGAGTAATCAACCATTTTATCTTAAAAAAATGACTTTGTCCTGAACTTTCATAGACTGATTTACTATTTATTTCACATCCTGTTCTTTCTTTAACTTGATGCTGAATGGTTTTCCTGGAGAAAGAGGTGAAAATAAGAGTGAACAGTCACTTTATTACATATTCCTAATACTTAAATGACTTATAGTAACTCATATTGTGGCAAAATATTAAATGATAATATGTAGGAACTCAAACAGAAACTTTATGAATCAGTTCTCTGCAGTCTGCTGTTTCTAGAGAACATTAAATGAAGGTCTCTGTTAAGAGCACTAACAAGGGTGAAACATCTGTTGCTGATTAAAGTAACTTTCATGAAATTCATAATTATTTTCAAATTCGTGTACATAAAAATCTACAGCTATGTCAGTACTTGTGTTCTTTTAAGTGGATCAGTACAAATCTCAGACTGTTGGAACAGATTTCACAAATACAATAAAAAGTAATTTGCCTCTTGTAAAAACTAAAGCACTTACTAAACAGTGCATACCATGACACTATCTCAAAGTATTACATAAAAATTAAGTAATTTTGCTGTACACCAACACTGGTAAATATTAATAAGTTTTCATCACATGAAGGGAATCTGAAGCAAATGCTCTAATGTGATTCATCTGCGGAATTGAGAAATTAAATCAATGATCTCAGAGGATTCCATCTCTAACTCTTAGGTCATCCTCATGCTATAAATATTTCTGTTTCATATGCAGGAAGACTATGCATCAATTAACATTCCAAACAAGTATTACATCTAACCAAAGTAAAGGCAAGTTACAGGAAAGATTATCCTGTTCTTAAAACTATGTATTGCTAATTATGCAAAAGAGCAATGCAAAAAAAAACTCCCCAAAACTTAACCAGATTGTATTTTTTTTCCACTTTAGTTAGGAAAATAACCCCATAATTCACGAATGGCTACCACAGATAATGATATTTTTCTAAGAGATTTTTTCTCTTAATGTTGACTACTTAATGCATGCTTTGCATGTACTAGCAGAAGACTGAATGACCTAATCAGAATTATTTCACTGGATTTCTTTCCAAGGCGTTAGAAAATGTAGAATTTGGGCAAATTGTTATTACTATGAGCAGACTGTTAACTGGGTAAGTATTGTTTACATAAACAGAAATTTTACAACTGTCTGTTCAAGGAGCTGAAAAGTAGCACTAAGCTATTGAAGAAGTTATGTGCTGACATTAATAACTGCAGGAACTTGCTTTTGAAAGGTTCCTTTGTAATATGTAACCTGAAAGAATCTTGAAGATCTAGGAATTAATTCTGCTGAAAACTGTTACAGCTCTAGGTGTACAAAATCATTGAACACATGAAAGAATGCCAGCAGCATTTTTTTCTTCTTTCACCTCATTGCTGGTCAATTGTTCATACTCAGGAAGAATCCCAAGCATTTCACTCTTTAACTTAGTTAGTATCTCCATCAAATATTCTAGGCTTTGCTTAAAAACTTAGATTTCCTGTGACCATCTGCTCTTTACCCTTCAGGCAGGGTGTTCACCAATGGAAGACATGTCCTAAGGCTGTTATGTATGATACAATCATGTCCTAAATTCAGAAATATGGGAAATCCAGGCTAGTTGTCCGAGAAGGAACTCTGGTCTCTCCAGACCAGGGACTGGCACCTGGGCACATGCACCCACCAGCCTGTGGTCCCATGCCTGTTGCTGGCACTCAGACCCTTTCCCATAGGCAAGTGATAAAGTTTTTATCACTTTTTCTGCATCCTATCATGTGTCCTATGCTCCAGCATTGTGTCACTCTTATGGGTGTCACACATGGACTCATCAGTCTGTGCTGGAGCACCTTTGGGACTGAATGGGGTGGCTGCCCAGGTATATAGAACACTTTATGGGATGCAGGGGAAGAGTATTTGTGGATTGTTAACGACTCACAATGGGATGTTTAGAGAAGAACCGAAAGTGTTGAAGTAGGAACAAGACTGGGAAAACACAAGGATATGGAGATAAAAAAGGCTAGTTGCATGTAAATAGGTTGCCGCTCAAAATAATTTGTCTGACCATAGCATGTATTTGCTCAGCACAAATTTTATCTGTTTTTTCTGTGGGAGGGATTCCCTTTTCTGTGTACATGTCTGTAGGATGGGGTGTGAGTGCCAGCAATAGCTGTGGGACCACCTATTTTACTGTATATTATGGGTGCCAGAAGCTGGACTGGAGAAACCAAATCGAGTGTAACCCAAGTGCCAGTCCTGGTGTGGGCTTGAGTCAGAGTCCCATGTGTCCACAGTACAGCACCTGGAGTTACCCTGGTGTAGGAATGTCTGTGATCACTAGCAAAAATTCAGTCAGAGGGACCAGCGAGCAGATGATATAGCTCAGGGATCTGGAGGGAAGAGGTGAATCCCAGGAGGAGATGGGACTTTCCCAGACTTTAGGAAACCAGGGGAATGCCAGCAGTTTCTAGAGTGACTATAGGATCTGGAGTCTATAGGGGTGAGACCCTCTAATGTCTGTGTCTATGAAGGTGAGAATCTGGGGAACTTGACTACAGGGCACCAGGGAAGTCCCAGCCAGCTCTGGGTGTTTCAGTGTGGTTTGTGTGTATTGAGTGAGATGACCTGCACCAGTAACTGGAGAGGAGCTGCAGTTTGAGGGTTTTTATGCCCAGCTGCTAGGAATCAGGGAGACAGGGATAGAGGCACAGCTACTGGACAAACTGAGAGTCAGAGCCCAGCTTCTGAGGAAGGTCCATGTTATACATATGTAGATATATATTTATATTCACATGTATAAATCTATTTTCACTAGCAAACCTCCACCCTGCTCAGCTAGGGATGGGGGCAGTCTCAGGCTGTTCCTGCTGTCTGTGTTTGTGGGAGTGCTCTGTGTGTGTCTGTGTGGACAGCTCTGTGTATGTTTGTGGTGTGTATATGAGCTCTGTGTGTTTGTGTCTGTGTGGACAAAAGCTCACTTTGTTATCTTGGTCTGTTGAACCTAGCATGATGTATTTTTCCATATTAATAACCTTTTTTTTAAAGAGACTTTTTAAACATATTCTCCATTCACTATATTCACTATACTTTACTCAATGCTTCCTTTTAGATCTTGTTTTCTAGATCTCAAATCTTCATCTGGGATTACTTTAATTTGAAATTCCTCTCTGTGGCTGACATACATTTTGTAGGTGACCTGCCCAGACAGTACACTACCTTCTGCCCCACCAATGAGTAAATTGGTTTAACACATCTTGCACACTTAGGTTCTTGATTATACTTTAAATGTGATGTTTGTTTTTGTTATGACAGGATGATTTTGCAGAATCAAGTTCAGTTTATGATCCATTATAATCCCTGGAAAGGCAGGGAATTAATTTCTTCACAACCATTTGTTTTTCTTCCCACTTAAACTGTTAATTATATCTGTCTAAATGTAGTTCCTAAACTCGTCTCTGTTGAACTGCATCTCGTTTTTTTTCCAGACCATTTCTTCAATTTGTCAAGATAATTTTTGATTCTCATCCTATCCTCCAGTATGCCTACAGTCCCTCCCAGCTATGTGTTGTCTGAAAATTTAATCATATGCTCTTGATTCCATCATTCCTATTGTTAATGAAAAAAAAATAAATGAAGCTCCACTCTGTACATCTTTTCATTCTGGCAGTGAACCACAAATAATTCTCTGGGCACGGTTTTCCAAACGTTGTTTAAGGCCTCTGTAGAAGAGTCAACAAAAATATACTTCTTTACTTGGATTATAAGAAAAAAAAAGTAAAATATAATTAGGTTGGTTGGACTGGATTTATTGTTTTTCAAGCTCAGATTAATTATTCTGTCCATTATCTTTCAGAAGCTTGACATAGTTTATTAATTCAGAATTTTTTCTTTGTTAGTATAAATCTATACCTATACAATCCCGCTTTCCTATACACCCCTCTTCCTCACAAGTTCTATGACCACTGCTGCATTGCCTTACTGGACAATAAAATGCATTCTGGCAGAGCTGAAAATGTGCACCCATGTATAACGAAACATCTTCAAACCACATGACAACTAGCTAATATTGGAATTTTGATGAATAGGCCTGGAAATCTGTAAATTAGTCAGCCTTACTGAAATGACCCACTTTAATTAGCTAACTATTCCTATTATTAATAGGAATCCATATGAATTGAGTCTAATTTAGTCTCTGGCCAAATGTGTAACTCCCCCATTCTTAAATTAATTTGGAAGATTTAAAATGCATCTTCATAGCAAAATGCCTCCCAAATATATCTCATGAATACTTATTTTGAGTTTTGGTGCCAGGCCTGCAATAATCAAGGACATTTGATAGCGATGATGGATATTTTAAAACAATACATATAGAGGAATAATTTAATTCTTATAAATAGATCTGTTTGACTGGTTGATGGAGCTAAGATGCAAAAACGATCATTTGGAGAAACTATTGTTATCCTGACAAAGAGAAAAATAGATTTGTAATCCTAAACCCACAAAATTATATCTTTCCATTCTCTGCCAAGACAAGGCTTCAACAACCTCCTCTCTTCTCCTCCCTCCCTTACCTGAGAGACTTTCTCCATCATCACCTGCTCTCTCACACACCAAAATACTGACAACTACAATTCTCCCTTTTATCTCCTGCCTACACTTCCACCAGCAAGAAACATCACTCCCTCTGCTTTGTAGAGTTTACCTATCAGATTCTCTCCAGAAACACCTCAGGGCTAATGCTAAGCCCTGTTCTCTGAATGGTCCTGATACCTTACTGCAGCACATAGTCAGGTGTAAGAAATTGAAAGGAAACTGAAAACGTCTGAGGTACAATTCAGGCAACCAAATACAAGCTTCAGTCTCCAGGACCCCTTCACAAACCCTTTGGGGGTCTGAGGTATCTGCAAGGGGTTCTGCATATAAAGTGTGACCTGCAGGAAACTTCTTCTGAACAGTGGAAGACTAGAGTGAATTTTACAATGGAAAGAAGGACTATATTTAAGCAAATAAATATCCTTCTGCTTTCCAATATGTTTCTAGGCATCAACTAATCTCAGCCAGGCATGTCTAAATTCTTAACTAATTCCCTCAGGATAACCACTGTGACTCCACACTCCAATCCCCCTTGACAACTGCTCACATTTTCAATAGTAAGTAAAGCTTAGAAGAGGTTTTAACTTATTATTATTCATTTTGTTGCCAGACAGAACGCTGTAAGAAGATGAAACCAATTATGTAGAAAAGAGAAGTAGGTGGCAAAACAATTAACAATGTTCAGCAAAGAAATGGAAGCTTAAATTTGCCATGTATAGAATCAGTAGTAAACAGATAATAGTGATCTGTTGACATTCCCAACTTGCTATACTTAAAATACATGTTGTCCATAATGTTTAAAAATGCCAGAGATTGCTTGAAAATACAGGGAAATTTTCATTCTCACAATCATTCAGCATCTACCTGACCCTAGAGCACCTCAGTACACCAAAACATTGGGTAATTCTGGATAACATGATTCAGTGTCACACCAACAGTACTTAAGCTAAAGCTCCAGGCTAAGTAAGCTAGTTTCTACTGAAAGATGGGTAGTCTTTTTCTTTTTTTTTCTGTCTTAACCAGTGAGAAATATGTAATCCCAGGGAGGCAATGCATCTCTAACAGATACTGTACCAGTACTCTAACAAAGTGGCAAAATATGTTCTGTTTATGCTACTGGCCTAGGACTCTGAAATGCTTGATTTAATTTTTTACTGTAATACTTGTGTGACTTCCAAGTTATTCACTGATCCTTCTGTCACTGCTCTTTATACATAAAATGATGGAGTAATTATTGGTAGCTATAATTATCTCTAATTATAGAAAATTCTTTTTTTCCTTACATCCTATAATGGTACTTTCTGTATTTCCTACAAATGCATGAAATCTCTAGAACAAATACTGCTTCAGCATTACCTAAGCACCACTCAGGGAAGAATGAAGAGTTCAGGCAGAGGGAGATTGTGGTCAATCCATTAACACTCCTCTCCAACGCTTTTGTTGTTCATGCTTTTCTGCAGTGTGAGGTCTCCACAGGCCACAGTTCCTTCGGAAGATGCACAAGTGCTGCAGAGTGTGATCATCCATAGGTTTCAGAATGTACACTTGTCCACCATGGTCTCTCCACGGTCTGCAGGGGAGTCTCTTCTCCCACAGCTGGAGCACCTCCTCCCCTCCTCCTTCCCTCCCCTCCCTCTCCCCTGCTGATTCTTTTTGCTCTCTCCTCAGTGGTGTTTTCTCCCTTTCTTCAATACATTTTCCCCAAGGCACCCCCCCTTGGTGGCTGGAGCTGGAAACTGTCTGTGTGGGTACCTGCTTTCAGAAATGTGGCCCATGGAGGGACCACTTTAGAGAGGGAGAAAAGCATGAAAAGAAGCAATATCAGAGATGACCTGTTGTGGACTGTCCACAATCCTCTGTTCCCCCTGCCTCTCACTGTTGAGGTGAAAGGAAGTGGAACAGTCATCAATGAAAGAGTGAAGCTGAACCAGGGAAAACGTGTGCTGAGGGGAGAGTGATTTAGATCTTTTTTCTCACTATACAGCTCTATTTAATTGACAATAAATTAGATCAGTTTTCTCAAACTGAGTCTGTTTTGGCCCATGCTGGCATTTGATAAGTGATGTTCTGTCTTTATCTGAAGACACAAAATACTGCATCTTATTTTTTCTTACTTACTTCTTTTTTTTCTGTTGAGGAGGGAAAGCAAGAGTTGCTGGATCAGTCACCTGATAGCCAATCAAATTTGCCACAAAAAAAAATTATGAAAATATATTTTCTTGTACAGAAAAGTTCTAAGTATTAATAGCAATGCCTTTAACTTTTTAAAACACATTTCCTGGAGTTTACCTCTCCTGTTCAGAGTTTTTTAAATGACTCTTCACTTCTCTCTGGGGTGGCAATACTGATGCCTTCCATCTGTTGGGGTAGGGAACAATGAGTCATTAGTGGTCCTTGCCCTTCACCAAGGATGACTAAGGAGAAAAAAAATCTTGTGGGGCTTTTTCCCCCCCTTTCCAGAATCTAGTTAATTTTAACATTTTCTAATCTGATTTTACACCTTGCTCTTTCTTCATTGATCAGCAAGTTTACATTATACTCAAATATGCTAACTATTTCCTAGTTTTTCTCCTCGCTGCTCTTCAAAATGTTTTTGTTTGCTCCCAGGTCTGAAGGTCTTTCACAGACCACTGACCAATTTTTTATAAGGATGGAGTTATGACCAGTGTCAAGCCTATGAACCACGTATTAGCATCCCATCCTTTATAAAATTTATAGATAATAACTGTTTGTTACTGTTGTCTGTATAAAAACTATGGTGTATCCAAGAAAAGCAAAAGTAAAACCCCTTAAACATAGACTCCTGATCACAAGTGAAGTTGCAGCTACAGAAAAACTAGGTAAAATAAAAGATCCAGACAGATCAAGGCAAGTACAGAGAGAGCCTCACAAGCATCAGTCCTGAGGTCCTCAGTCAGGACTAAGCATGTGGCTTAATTTCACTCACAACCTCTCTGCCTTCTGTCCCCCAGCAGTGCAGGGAGATGGGGAATGGGGCTTGTGGGGGGTTCATCACACAGCTCTGCTGCTCCTTCCTTTGCAGGGCGACAAATCATCACACTCTTTCCCTCCTTCAGCGTGAGGTCCCCTCTACAGGAGACAGTTTTCCACAACTTCTACATGATTTCATCCCACAGGCTGCAGCTCTTCACAGATTGCTCTGGCATGGGATGCAGTACTTCAGGAACAGACTGCTCCAGCTTGAGTCGCCAGTGAGGTCACAAATCCTGCCAGCAAACCTTCTCTAGCATGGGCTTCCCATGGGGTCACAGACTCCTTCAGGCATCCCCCTACTCTGGCTGCAGCCCTTCTGGATTATCTCTGCTCCTCCATGGATCTCCAAAGGCTGCAGGGACACAGCTGCCTCACCATAGGCTGCACCATGGGCTGCAGAGCAATCTCAGTTCTGGCACCTGGAGCACCTCCAGCCTTCTGCTCTGACCCTGAGTTTTGAAGAGTAGTTGCTTTTGCATATTGTCCCTCCTCCCTTTTGTATTATTTATATCTCTGCTGGTGTTGCAGCAGGGGATTTTTCCCCTTCTTGACTATGCTATCCCATAAATGCTGTCACCATCACTGGTGGGCTTGGCCTAGACCAGAAACAGGTCCATCTTGGAGCTGGCTGGCATTGGCTCTGTTGGACATGGGGAAAGGCTCTAGCAACTTCTCAGAGTCACCCCATAGCCTTCTCACTACTAAAATCTTGTGAAAAGGTGCATTACAAACATATCAGAGCTGTACAAGTAAAACATTTTTCCTATGTCATTAGATGATCTTTGTCAGATAAAGGATATTTATCACTTTGGTATATGTGATGACTGATTAATCCAAAAGAGCCATGCAACTATAAAAAGGAACATAATTATTTCTCAAAAAATAAACTCTTATTTTCTGTTCCAGAGGAGCTTTATCTAGGGTTATTGGCTTTTGATTGATTGTTCAGGTCTTTGTACAAACCAATAAAATGACAATGCATTTTATCTCATTAATGAGAGAGGACACAAGAGGAGAAAATAAAGTTTTTATTACCAAATGAATAGCACAGCAGGGTATGATTTGATAAATAGAATATTTCATTTTACCTCATGGGCCTTACTATCGCAGTCCACATCTCTTGAGTAATTTAATGAACTCTGATGGTTGAACCAGTGCCAGTTTTAATACTCAACATTTTAATCAGCTAGCAAAATAAGTTATAACTGAGCAACACTTGAATAGCACTTCAGTGTGTAAAGGAATATGTTGCAGAAAATGATGTTTGTTAATCTGGATGAATTAGAGAAATTGCTACCTCTGCTGGATGTAACTAGTTGGACATTGGGGGGTGTTATTTTTTCCCCTGCACCAGGCATTTAAACTTTGCTCTTTATAATCTAATCAGGTTTACTCTTCTGTTGACCTGATCATCCCCATCTGTATTATCTTCCCATTATTTTCTTACTAAATGTTGTCTTTGATACTGCCATCCAGGGTAGGTATGGAATTGCAAGCATCGCATTCATAGGTGGATATATGTCCCTTGGTGTGCATGTTTATTACTTTATTACTTTATTACTTTATTACTTTATTACTTTATTACATTGTAGATTGTCAGGCAGAAGAAAGAGAATGCCCACATGGTAGGAGAAATCCTCCTGAAGGAATGGGGGAGTTTTGTTATGTTTGCCTCATACTCTTAGCATCCTATAACTTGAGCTCACAGTGTCCTCCCTCCTTGCAGGGTTGAAGAAAGGTGATTTCATTTTTATTTATTGAACATTTCCAGTTCCCACTGTGAAGTCAGCTGCTGGATGGAGGCACTATATGGAAGGTTGGGCAGGGTATGTGTGGCTGAGGTTGATAGGTCTCTTCCTAATTACAAGAAGTGGAAATAGCAACTGAACTAAGATACTGAAAGTCTGTGGACTTCCAGAAAATTAGACAGTAGATTTTGGCTTTCTGTTCTCATCCATTCATTCAGCCCAATAATGGATTTTGTCATCAAAGTGGCCTAGAGCCTGTTTAATTTGGCATAAGCATTTTACAAAAGACTGCCCTACTTTTCCTCCTGCTTGTTTTAGAGAATAATATGAAAGAAAGAAAAAAAAAAAGAATGAACAGTGAAATGTTCTTTTTCTCTTCCAAGCAGGAAATGAACAGAATCCATTTACACAGTTATTTTCTGCTTTATGTCTTAGTCCCTGCAAAAAAGAGGAGGAATGAGTATGAAAAGTGGAAAAGAGAGTGAGTTTTCATCCAAATTAAGTTAAAGGGGTTATAGTATATCTATCTATATTTGTAATGGAAACGTGATAGGTTCACATTTGCTATTTAATGATTCTTGTAACATTAGGGATCAAGATTTTCTTGATGGAAAAAATAAATGCATATCAGATATTTATGTAATTGCTGTTAATTTTGACATATTTAATCACAAATATTTGCATTGATCAAATAGTATTCACTCAATAATTTTTGTGATTTATTTCATAGCTACTTTTAATTAAAGTAAATTTCTTAAGCCTTGCAAAATTGTTTGAATTGCATGTTCAGACACCTTTCTGACACCTGTAATGCCATGTTACATGGAATCTCTTTGTAAAATACTATGCAACCTTAGTAGCTAATTCTAGAGACACATTAAAAGAAGTTTAAAATGCATGTAATATTCAAATAGGTCTTTCACAAACGCCCTTTTTGTGTAACATTGAAACTTCCACACCCGTAGCAATTGTGCTGTACTATTGTGTTGGCATAATCCATTGTATATCTGTTCTGAATTTTCTCCTCCACTGCTTCCTCCTACCCTATTATTTGTCACTTTATTTAATTTCTATGTTTGATACAGTGTCTATTGTCCTAATGGAAGGTTTCTAATAGCCTTCAGTGGGTGTTGGATTGTACTTTGGGCCTTTGTGCCTGAACAAAAACACATATGACAAGTTCATCTGTAAATCAGTTACTTCAGAAAAAAATATTTTAAAACATAAAATTAAAATACTTGTATTAGGTGCATAAATTATTATACACCCTTTATTCAGTTGCTAACATATTAGTCAAAGAAAATAGTCTCTTTTCAGAGTGTTTGCTTTGTAATTTTCAATAAAATTTTAAATATTGTTGTTTATTTGTTTATCAGTTCTTTTAAGGATTTATTAAGTATTAGTGTATTTATACTATTGATTTAACTGTACTGAAATGCTTAACTTAAAAATCAGTCACTTTCTTCAAGTTATTGTATTATAGTGACTATGCTATTGCTCCTCATTGTCTGATTATATTTAATACCTCAGAAATTCTTATTAGCTCAAGTATATTATAGGTTATCCAATTGTTCCAGCTTCCTCTTGAAAACCTCATGTTTAGCTAAAGTATATGTTTTGGAAAACTCTATTTTGATACAGAGACAACTCACCACATTGAAAAGTTCTCCATACTTTTAGTCTTTGCTAAAAAAATACCTACATTCTTTTTTTTTGTTTTACTGAGCATTCCTAGATTCTTTTCTCAAGAAAAAAAAAATTGTTTTGCACCTACATCTACTTATATCCTTGTAAGGATACTGATCATTGCACTTAACTTTGTCTTGGTAGACAACAAGAATGCATACCAGGAATATATTAAATACTCCAAAACAAGCCTCTTCATGGTCAAAAACAGAAAAAAACCCACACCTGTGATTGTCTTGTTTATCATTAACAGAATTTCTAAATCTATTGCTAATATCTGGTCATTTAAAAAGTTTTGTCAAATCTGCTTAACAAGATTTATTTCCTTCAAAGCCCTATTGACTCAATTTAGCCCAAACTTAATCCCAGTATATTTGGGTTTGTTGTTGTATATTTATTTGTTTTAAACTATTATCTAGAATATTGGGTGGTATTTGAGCTGATCATCTAGTTTGTCCTTTCTTGATACTTATTCAAAGATTAGGAGTTTTCCAGTATTGTAGATACATTTTTTAAGATGTATTAAAAACTGATCTTGGCAGACAGCTGTTTGTGTATATTACCAGGACTTGTCAAAGGATAACTGCAATGCTATTTCCAAAGTTAATAGTTGTCTTGAAAGTGCATCATTATGTCTTGGATATTATGAGCAAGCAAACCAATAATACATAATTACTTTCTTGTGATCCCCATTCTGCCTTAATTGTATTACTGTTGCTGTATTTTATACTTTATTGTAAACAATCTTTTTACTTGAAATAAATTTTATTCAGTGAATGTCGAACTTAAAGTTTAACTGGAGAACACAAATTTTACCACAATATAAATAATGGATAGTTACAGAGCAAGTAAAAAAATAGAATTTAATTTTAAAGTAGAGGTTCTTTCAATGTGACTTGTAGGTATCTATGTCCCCAGACTTTTAAATACCTTTTGTGATAATGTTCACATAATCACTCAGGCAGATATTTGGATATCATTATTTTATTTTTAACACATCTATTAAAGACAAACATTAAAGAAATAAGAAACACTATATAAAAGAATTTTCCTAATACATTCCAAAAAGATTCTGATGCATTGAAAGAAATTTAAAGTTTTCAAGGATTATCTCTGAGGTAGATATCTCCTGGTTGTCTATCCAGTGTGATCAGAAAAGAAAAAAAAAAATAATGTACAATTAATGTACAATTTCTGACCTAACACATTATTACAACAGTAACTAGGAAAGAAAGAGAGAAAGAAAGAAAGAAAGAGAGCGAGAGAGAGAAAGAAGGAAGGAAGGAAGGAAGGAAGGAAGGAAGGAAGGAAGGAAGGAA